>BJCM01066925.1:0-19290 GCA_018326385.1 Flaveria bidentis | reverse complement strand
ATATATAAAGTAGAAAATAAATTGCATTAGAAAACAAAAGTGGCATGCAAATAAACATTTTCGTTTTGTTCTATGCATATTAAATTAAATGTCCTTTAATTGTGAGTTGTGGAGATCGAGTAGGCCTGGGCCAACAAAAGTTGAACTTTCTCTCGGGCCCAAATAGTTAGGTCATACGTATAAGTTATAACCTATAACGTAGGTGTCGATGGATGGAGTAATATAAATAAATGATTAACCCTAATAATAATAATAATAATAATATATACTCGATAATAATTGAAACTGCAGCAGGTTGTTATTTTCTTGAACGATTGTTGGTTGAGTGCGAATGGCGGAGGTTGTTGTTGATGCGGTTGAGCAGATACTCGTACGTCTGGATGTGAAAGATTTAATCCGATGTAAGAGCGTATGCAAGTCATGGCAATCTCTGATATCAAGTCGTCGTTTCATTAAAGCTCACTTGAACCATGCTTACACCAAGGATGCTAATAATGCGCAACTCGGACACCGAAGGATCAAAGGAAAACGAAACCCAAGATTTGCTTTATCCGGTATATCAACGGAATCCCCAAGGAAGACCAATATTTTTACTTGGACTGCATGCATATTGTTGGTTCATGTAACGGCCTCGTATGCGTTTCTCCTACAGGCGTTGAGTTTCTAGTAAGCGACTCTTGTACTAGGGAACTTAAGAGACTACCAACTCCGCGCTATCGGCCTCCTCATATGCACAAACTCGCAACAATCAGGATAGCAGTATGTTGGGGTTTCGGTTATGATTCGTCTGCAGATTATTACGTTGTTGTAGTAGGATTCCAGAAAAGAAAGCGCTCCATGCTTTTTTACGAGTTAACGTTGAAATCAAATACTTGGAAGGTTATTGGACGTGTAAACAATGCAAGGTTATTACGTTGTTGTAGGGATCGACTTGTTTGATCATATAATTTTTTATAAATTTATTTGTTTAACTTAGTACTAGTTACCTGCGGATGCTTGTTTATATTTATTATTATCAAATATTAATAGATTGGTTGGACATATGTTTTTGTTTAATTAGCAAATAACATTAACACTCACATTGTTTATTGTGACGTAAATACATTACTCAGATCCAGGGTTGATGATGGGCCTGTACGGATTACCCAACTTCAAGTAGCCCAAGTTAGTTATATCCAATTATCCATACGGCCACGGCCCACACTCCTTTAAAAGTCAAGTACTTGTGCATTTAAGCCCAACATCAGGCCTCTTTTGGAAAAGAAACACCGGCCTTTTTCTTATTTCAATGACATTCTAACAAGGTTACGTTGTTGATACATTTAATTTATCTGTTTTTCTTTGTATTTTTCTATACATACATATAAATAAATGAAGAGAGATACAGATAATAAGGTGTCTCGATAACATAAAGAAGTATTTGTATAACTAAACCTTTTCAACAATCTAAATCAGATGTTTTATAGTTTTTTAATGATTTATTAAAAGACTATCTTTTAATAGTTAAGAGATAACTTTAAGGCTACCAAATAGCCCATAATACATTTTAAGAGTTGCACAAACATCGCAAAAACCCTGACCTTGAAGGTGAAGTTTAGTACGTAACATAGTCATAGATATCTATCATTAATTTTGTAACTAACAATTTATATAACGTTTAATCAGTTAGGGTAATCTTTATAATAATTATTAAGTAACTTGGTTTGAAACCTTCTGTGAAGTCTAGACCGTTTTATCGTATCCCTCCTCTATTAAATTATAATGTTTTTAAATAATTAAATATTTAAAATATGATCTTTTATTTTATCAAATTTACTAAATCATAAGATGATTTTAAAATATATTGTCTTAACTTTTCTTTATTTTAATCTTCACTGTATCTTATTTCATCAATAACCGATGACATCCGAGGTACACACTAGTTGTCTACAATAATTGTAATTATTCAACTTATGTAATATATTAGTTAGTATGTGACTACTTTAAATCGATTAAAGTAGCAATAATACCTAATTTATTTGCAAACCACAAATTTACTTATATATTAGAAGAATCGTTACAAATAGTTTCAATAAAAGTATTAAGTAGAAAATCTGAAGTAGATAATTCTGTACTTTATTTAATTATGTGTTTTTTATTTATTTCATGTATAAGTAGATTAATTGGCGTTCCAAAATATTTTAAAGTAGATTTAGTGTAGGTTGAAAATAGAATGCCGGTTAGTTGTTACTGAGTTGGGGTCCAGTAATGGGAAAAGCAACCTGCAAATTTCTTTTCAGAAACTTCTTTTGACCACTGGAATCACCCTAAAATCCTATAATCCTATAATCCTATAATCCTATAATCCTATAATCCTATAATCCTATAATCCTATAATCCTATAATCCTATAATCCTATAATCCTATATTTCTATATTTCTATTTTTATTCTGACCACCTCTTCCTTCACTTATTTGAAAGGCCAACTCTAAGTAGACTGTGACAACACCTTTTGTATTCTAAACTTTTCAATATCTTCTATACATACATAGACGCCACTATTTTATATTTAGTACCGCCATAACCAACTAAACAATTTGTATGTAGAGTATTAGGCCAGGACAACTGATCATTTCTTTTTTCTCCTGTGACACCTCATAATCATATCAGGTTTTATGATTTTTATTAGTTTTTTCATGTTTTATACGTTGTCGTCTTGAAAAAACTGTTATCCATTCATCGACACAGGCACAAAATAAAACTTAGGTCCGGAGGTGTGGTGTTCCAACCTGGGGCCATTTTTCCGGGGCAT
Organism: Flaveria bidentis; assembly: GCA_018326385.1. Classification (NCBI taxonomy): domain Eukaryota; kingdom Viridiplantae; phylum Streptophyta; class Magnoliopsida; order Asterales; family Asteraceae; genus Flaveria; species Flaveria bidentis. The sequence goes on along the minus strand of BJCM01066925.1, from coordinate 16,499 downwards.
TTCCCGGCTAAATTTTGGCTCAACACCGGCCCCTCCTTAGTGATTCAATTGAATACACTCCTAAACTCTACAGCTTCCAAATTTATCTGATGTTAGGATCAAACCTCGATTGGTGTTGGTTACAAGAGGCAATGACCTTTGCCACCTAGTCGTGGCTGCAATGGCTAATGTTTTATACTTATGAAAAAACTTACAAGTGATTTATACACTTATCACAATTCTTAACACAATATTGGTTATGGAAAAACAAAAAGTTGCGTACATGTGTGTATGTGTGCAAACTGAGTGAATATCGGAGAAATGGTAAAATTGTTGTTATATCACCTCCTGGACCCACTCATGCATGAGCTTTGTAGCTCCGGATTTGCCCTTTATGCTAAACTTCACTCGGTTTATAATGCAGATTAAAGAAATCTTGAAAATTAAGTAAGATTTAAAGAAAGGTTGTTGGAATAACACTAAAGATCTCTCCTAAGTTATGATACTATGTTAAGGGTTATACAGCCGGTATTGTGATAAGCGGTTTTCCCACTAATCATCTTGAAAAATATAGCGTGTAAAAAAGTATAAAAGAACATAATTACAAGTTACGTTTTGTTATCTGTCCAGAACCATTTTCTAGCTTTTGACCAACTAATGGGTTAGGGTTGACCAATTAGTTTAAATAGTACAAAAACAAAAGCAAAATACACAGTAAATAGCATAATCTTGTTCTGTTGTTCACCACCCTCCATTCATTTCTTATCCTATCCTATATGTGGGTACATAGAGTATTTGATCCATTGATGTTCTTCTGTGGTTTTGGCTTGGAACATTTTCATCCTATATAACATAAATCAACTAATATATTTTACAATCTCATTGATCTCATGATATAGAAGATAATTATCCTGTTAGTTGGTGCATTTACACATCATTTCACCATCATGGTCTTGTAGAACATTCACAAGTCAATGCAGTGATAGATACATACAATTTTTATTAGACGTATCAAAAACAGTTATAATAATATAATTTAGTGCGTTGGTTAATTTACTAGTCAAGATGGGTTTGGTCAAATACATAATCCTCAACTCGTCACATGTGTTTTTACGAGTTGTAAATTTTAAGATGGTTAGTATTAAATGTTGAAGTAAGGGGCTGTTTGGAAACTTCTGAATAATTAAGTGTTGAATCAATAAAATGTTTAAACCATTAAAGTGTTGAACCGATAATAAGTCTGAACTATGAAAAGCTAGTATATCGTTTAACTTTTCAAATACAAATGTCTGACTAATTTAGATAAGAGATCTTTATAAACATTCAACATTAAACCTCTTAATCATTCACCACTAGTATAAATGATTAACAAGTCAGATGGAAATGTTTAAACCATTCAGACATTTGTTTGCGAAACAAACAGTTTGAATCATTAAATGTTTGTCCATTCACACGTCTGAATCATTTTATTATTGAAGGAATACTAAAGAAAATTAAAAGATTGTCGACTAGGGTACGTATGCCCATCTTTGCATGTTGTATCCGTCGTTTGTGAATTGTTTAAAAGAAAGTATAATTGCTTTTCCAACCAAAATATAAAAGGTGTCATATTTTGAGTTGCAAGGATATAACTAACTCTAAGCAATTATATGAACATTTGCAATGTTTTATGTAAAGTTGAATCATTTAAAACATCTTGTTGGTATTTGCACCCCCAATAATAGAGAAAGTAATAGAGGAGTGAATGTAAAAAAGAGAAGAGAAAGAAGTATAAATTTGCAAGAGACTTCAAAAGATATAGATAAGAGAAAATGAAGTGTAAAAACAGATTTAAGAGTATAGGTTAAGATGCATTTAAGAATATATATCCTTTGAAGTATCATAGGTACCACTTGTTGTTCTTTAAAACAACATATATATTGAATAAAATATAATTTATGGCAACTTCAATCACTCTTACAATATCTCTGAGTTTTCTTTATGTTTGTTTCCTAAATATATAAATCCATTGTATAAATGGTTATGAATTATATAAAAACAATATGATTTACGATATTGAATGGTTGGTGTGAGTGATTGCTTTCATCTTTGCTTTATCATAACCCAATGAAGTGGCTGCAACTAACAAAACCTTTAGTGACACCAAATAGTGATGACATGAATTGCATGAATTCAATGGTCCCAAATTATTATATCCAAGAATATTGCTTTTCTTCTTCATTCAGTTATATTATTGCGTCTCAATTCTGTATTTTTTATTTAAATCTTATTATACTTTCTACGTGTGTTTTTCAATATATTATTTTAGAGATAGTATTTACCTTTTAATAAAAGAAAATTGTCTTTATTTTAACCCTGTTATGTATTCGATTTATATTTTATGCCATTCTGATGTTATAGATGAATGAAAATCATAAAAAATCATAAATTAAAAGAAATTTTGTTAAATATGCAATTTTCTGAATTTGAATATATTCTATGATTAAGCTATTAATTAACATTACAACTTATAAAATTTTGCTGTTAAGTAATATTATAAATAAATAGATAAATATATAATAAAAGTGAAATTATTAATTTTATATATAATTTAATCTACTTAAATAAAGAACAAGTATATAACAGAAATTTGGAGTTAAGTTTTTTATGAAATACGATAAATGGTTTGATGTTAATAAAAATATATGTAATACAAGTATATTTAGATACGAAAAGATAGAGAAGATAATCTTAAACCTTTCAAACTCAACTAAGAGAAGTTACAAAATATTAACAATAATATGGGAAATACTAATGATATATTCTTCTTTATTATAAAATGGTTCCGTTCTAATAAATTTAATCTATTTCAACATAAAAAAAATAAAAGCTCTCATACTTTCCTATATCAATGTCAATCTATTAAAAGATTAAGTTAAAATCTATGGTATTACATCTTTTTTAATTTAAACAATAAGTATATTGTATAATATATATAGAGAGAATGTGACACGTTCGTTGTGTTGTGCTCAATGGTTAACCACTTAAAGTTGATACACTGATTTTGTGGGCATAAGTATAAATGCAACAAAACGATTAAGACTAAATATGATTGCAAATAATTTAAAGTATATATATATAGAAACTTGTTAGTTAATTATGATCCCAAGCATGGCTCATTTTTGAGAGTATTTAGTAAGTTAGGTATGGACAAATAATTGGCAGTTAATTGGCTAGGGTTAGCCAAAAGGGACCCAGGATTAGCACTGGCTCTGTAATGGTCTACATCAGGACTGTGACCAGGAGTCCGGGACCAGATGTGGTGAAAATGGGTTGAAAGGGTCAAGTCAATCATACTAAATTAACCAATTGACCATAATTAATTATCAAAATAACCGGTCAAAATTGAAAATTAAAAAAATAAAAAACTAATCGCTGCCCGCCACGTGTCATCCCTCGCTGACGTGGCGAGGGAATAGGGAAATCCCTCGCCTCGAGAAATGTGCTCGGTGAGGGAACGACATAATCCCTCGCCCCAGAAGCTGACGTGGCCACTACCCCTCGCTGAGTCAGCGAGGGATTATGAAAATCCCTCGCCCGTATTTATTAAATTGCCCCTCATCGCCCAATAATTTTAACAAAAATCCGAGATTTTTTAATATTAATTATTTTTTAATACTAAAAAATTAAATATAATCTTATTTTCCCCTATATAAATACCATATTAACCCTTAACAAAGCTTACATTCTCTCAAAATCTTCTTTTTAAAATTATCTGAAATTTGTAAAAATATCAGTTAATATCATAGTATACAGTAGTGGTAAATGACATTTTGTAAACAGAGTCGAAAAATATCTACCATTAAAAGATGAATAACTCATGTATGGGCTAAAAATTATCTAATGGTGACTTGTACAGTTTTACCGATAAAATTTTATTGAAATTTAGTCGTTGCTCCTATTGAGATTTTACCACCCCTTATGTCCACTTTTTAGTTCAAAATTCCTTTACTTCTGTTGGCACCACTTTAATTACTCTACACATTTATAAAGAAATCATCTTTTTTCCATTCCAAAATTTATTTTTTACTTCTTTTGAAAATGATTTACCTTTTAGATTGAAAATATTTTTCTCGTGCCATAATAATAACTTTTTCAATTTTTATTCTTTTAAGTTATTATTTTTATACAGACTTTACTTTCCATCCATAAATAGTTTTTTTTTAATCATAACCATTTTATTGTATTGAGTTTGTCTTAGTTACAATGTTTACAATAAGAATTATCCGTTAAAGTATGATACCGTCATACAATATTTAATGTTCTATATTAATAAAAAATTTATACAATAAGAATTATCTGTTAAAGAATTATCGCGTGGATAGTCGTGCCCCTCGCTGACTTCTTTCTTTGACTCGGCGAGGGAGTTGTCAAATCCCTCGCCTGGGTTATTGTGTCCCTCGCCTCGAGTCGTGTGTCCCTCGTCTCGGTTGTTGTGTCCCTCGCTGACTCGGCGAGGGGAGGGTCAAATCCCTCGCCCACCTAGATGCTTCCCTAGCTGACATGGCCGACCAAAATACAATTCCCCCAATTTACACTTGGGCGAGATAGTTACACGTGGGCGAGGGTAGGTTAATTGACGTGGGCGAGGTATTATGACTTTTCCTCGCCCGTGACGAGGGGTCAAAGTCAACTCTTCATTTTCGTAATTTTTTTGGTCAATGGTTATTTGAGTAAATTATATTGATCGATTGGTTAGTTTCGTAATTTTCCATTTTCATAAACTTTCTAACATTCTATATGTTCTTTTACTAATCAATATGCAAAGTTAAAAAATATAGTGAACTTAAGAATGAAAAACATTACTGATTTTGTCCTCACCCTAAATAAAAACACACACATGTTTACAATTTAATTCTTTTTATATTTTCTAGTTTTTAGAAACTTTATAGTTAAAAACTTGAAACTTTCCCAAGTTATTATTATTCTATGGTGTTCAATGCTTAAAGTACACCATTTTTTGAAATTATTTATTATTCCATGATGTGCAATACTTGAAGTATTTTATGAAACTCTTGGAAAGGTCTAATTTGTTCTATCAAATTCTATTTTTTAATATTAAAAAAGTACAATATCGCATTAACACCAAAATTGGCTCAGATTGTATAAATATTACATATAAAAGCGAAAGGTAATCTCTACCAAAGTTGGCTAAGTTTATTTATGTCTTATAAGTAGTAAGTTTTAAAAGCTAGATACCCGATCTAACATAATAATCTAGAACCATAATTGTCTTTCGGATAAGATTTTTCTAAAAGGAAAAAAAATATATTACATAATATAATTATCATAAAAATCATTAGATGGTGATTTGAAATTGAGTAATTAGACATAGTCACGTTTGTGTGGTCACTTTCATTGCTTTGGCATTTATTTCTCTCTCTCTCTTTCTTTAGATTTTTTCAAGACAAATATAGAGATGGGGGATATGTTGCACTTGTCGCAAACACACAAATCATTTCACTTTTTTTTCGGTTTCTCGATTTATTTTCTTTTGTATTTTAATATTTTAAATAAAATAACCCATTAGAGTAGAGAATTAAAGAAAATAATAATGTCATGTGAAAGTTAAATAAAACTAATAAAACCAATCATATAATTTAGAAATTTCATTACTATCTTTTATATTTGTGTGTGTGTGTATATAAATACGGATATGGATCAAATGAAAAACGTAACATGGCTTTACATATACGTCACATGTAGGTTACGTATACGTAAGACTCCTCATTCTTATATTTATGTTCAACATATATTTAATAAAAACTTAAATAATCTTTTAACAATTAAAATAATAAAAAAGAATTTTGAATTATGTTATTGGTATACATGGTTTTTATTTTAACATAACTATTTTCAGGAATCATTTTCTAACCCATTAAAGATGGCATAAAAGCATATAACTGATCCTGTTCAAAAAGATGTGTTAGGTTACATGCTTTTACCATCTAAAGTGATGAATAGTCATAGATGAGTTGTGATGGACCGTTTAACTCTCAATTTTGTAGTGATGTAAATAAGTTTTTAGAATGAACTGAATTTTTAAACCTCTACCGCACTTCTGTTTTGATTTACTGTTTTCTTAATCCAATCTATCAATTCAACCAAAAGTTAGTCTAGAACGTTCCCCTCTTTTGCAAAGATTAACTTTTGTCCCTATGACATAAGAAGGTACAACTTTCAATGCTTTGGGTACAATTCACTATAGCATGATAACTTCTAACCCCAATGAGAAATAAAGATTCACACAAGGTAAATGGACAATAAAATTTCTTGAAAAGAGAATCCAAAAGCAATTTCAGGTGGTGTGACATCCAAAAGAAACTTGACCCCACAAAACTTAAATTTATCTTTTTCTTGAGCTAACAAAAGTATTAACTATTGAATAATTATCACATATAACGAACGTCGCCATGAAGAGAAAGTATCACTACTCACAAGTTCACAACCCAACAAAAGAAATTCTAAGATCTACAAGAATATCAAAACTTGAATCAAATGTACAACTCTCAATGATCAAAGGTACAAGTCCCTACAACATGATTTCTAATTTTAACTATTACAGCCCAGTAGAAAAGAGTTGTCAAAACATAGAGAAAATAACAGAAAAGAATACTATAACAACCTACCCCTCATCTATCTAGACCTGCAAGATCATCAAATCCTTAATCCTCATTACAATGTACAATACTAGATGCACATGGTACAAACTCCTTAAGCACAAAAAGCGGATTTGACGGTTATGGCCCTGGATAGAAGATTTGATCAAACATAAAGCAAGATTCCAATGTTGTCTACTGGAGTACTGGCTATGAATATAGAAAGAATACAATAACCATCATCTACCCAACTATTCCCATTGAAGAAAAAACTCGATTCCTTCAGTGGTATCTTGGCTGTTTTCAGGATCGATCTCGGACTCGATCACAGTTACCCTAATTCGTGCATCTCGATCCGAAACTTAAAGAATGTGAAGTGAAAAGAGTGAAAGAAAACCCAAGTTGAGCAAGAAAAATTGATTCTTTACCAAAAAAAGACGTTCATGAATCGGGCTGGGCCATCACAAGATCTTGACAAACCGTGGAGCATCGGGCCGTGGGCCATCTAAAGATCGATACATATATAATGTATCGACAAAATCACCCCTTTCCCCACCTTCCTCCTCATCCCTGCGAAACACTTCCACCACCAGTCTTGGCAATTGGCGGGCCACATCCAAACACCCTTCTCGGGTCACACGACAAGATGACATCCAGACGAATCTCATGTTATAGTAATGGTGTAAACCTGACCTTAAAGCCGAATCACCAAACGGGCTATCTCTAATCTCGAGCTTTTGCAAATTGGTGCACCCTTCCAACACGTATTTCAACCCAACATCACTATCCCCTGCAAACGCCACTGATAGTGTTCTCACTGATTTCCCATATTGCCCTATGTAACTAAATGCCTTATCGGTTAACAAACCAGAAACTGCAAGCCGGGTTAGCTTCTTACAGTTCTTGACAATTGCTCCAAAACCCTCATCCATTGGTTCACCGGTTACATGATCGGGTCGGTACCGGCCAATTATACAGAGCCGAAAGACTACAAGATCAGGGCAGTTTTTAGACATGGCCACAACCGCAGCGTTAGTCATCTGCTGGCAAAAGTAAAGAATCGATTGTAGTTTTCTACAACCTAAAGCAATAGCAAGCAGACCCACATCTGAAACGGGCCCCTCGGCATTTTCTGCTGCATCTATTGGGAAAACCCGAAGCTCACGGAGATCTTTGCATGTTGCTGCCACTGCTTGAAGACCCTCATCACATATTGAATCAAGAACCTGAAAAGAAGATTGAAAGCAAAAATGGATCTAAATTATGTTATATTATTTGTACAAGGCACTCTTATGGCATAATGCTGATAATAGATGTTAATAATCATCTAACTACGATAGCTTTCGGATGAAGAACTAAACTTAATAGAAAGATAACCTATCGCTGCAATGTTGATCATAGACACTAATAAACATATGAATATACATAAATTTGATAAAAATTTGAAATTGCAGAAAGCCATAATGATCTTGATCTACTTATATTGCAGATTTCATATAAGGATATAATATGCAAAACTCAGATAACGATTCAAATTTCAAGAACAATTAATGATCTTTTTTGTTTATTGTTGATAAGAGACGATAACAAAGGTCTAATTACGCATAATTTTCGATAAAGACGAAGAACTTCAAGAAACATAATGACATTTAGCCTAAAGTTTGTGGCATAATTTAACATACACATAAGGCTCTTTCAAGAAAGATAACGAGTATGACTTACCCAGAAAACCTGAAGATTGTGGCAATGACGGATAACACGTTTCAACTGCTCTGCATCAATGTTTGCATAGCTAAGGTTTAACAACGTAAGATTAGCACAAACAGGAACAATTGAAGGAAGATATTCGGGTGCAATTTCTCTAAAACCCGAGAGACAAACAATCGATCTACAAGCAGCAAATGCAGACGTGTAATCCAATTCTCGATTGTTATCGTAGTGGGGATGCTCCGGAGGACTAAAGGATCCAGTTCCTAAATGGGTCAACTGTGGAGCCCGAATAAGTATCCGATAAAGCATCGGTAACGAGACATGACGATTCAATCTAAGCTTCTTCAACTTAGGTGATCTTGCTACTAGCTTCTCTAAAGAATCAAAATTTATAGCAGATTCAACACAATCAAATGTTAAAGACTCCAAATTGGACGGAGCATCCGATGGAAAACATGAAATCCAGTCAACTTCATCGTCGGAAACCTCATCTTCAATCAGCTCAAGAACTCGCAGACGCCTGCGTTCATTAATCACACAATTAGGTCACAATAAGCTACCACAAAGGAATCCTAATTTCTTCATCAAAGATAAAACCCTAATCATTCATCAAGAATATGGATCAAAATGCAAATTAGACTAAAACCCAAAAATCTAACAAACAGATCTAAACAAATTGGGGATTAATAGCAACGATCAATTCAAATTTAAACCTAATTTTGGGGAAATCACCTGCACTCACTGACAACAACGGCGAGACCACCGGTGCTGAAACCCTCACAGCAGACCAACACAAGCTCTTTGAAATTGGAGAAAGAGTGGGCCACCACCGCTAGATCATCATCGGTGACGGACATCCGCTTCAGGTGGATCTTCTCCAGCGCACGATAAGCAGAAGCCATGGCGAAGACCCACGGAGTGAAGTGCGCACCCCAGTCTTGTGGAAGCAAACTGAAGTCAGCAAACCGTGGTTTCCCCTTCACAGTGACCGACCGTACACGTGTGAACCTCTTGGTGACCCGCGGTGGCGCCACCGCGTAGCAGTTTCCGATGAAAAGCTCCGATCTGGTGTACGCCTCCGCACGGTACCACGATTTGCACACCAGCGAAACGGCGTTCCGATCACGTCGTGATTTCAAGAAAACCAGAACGTTTTCAAGCACGTTTTCAAGAACTTGATCTGGGTATGTGACGAAACAGTCTCCGGCGCCGTCGCCGTCGCCGGAGAGGTTTCTTAGCTTGCTGGCGTTGGCGGTGGGGGTGGCGTCGGCGGCGGCGTCTTCAGACATCTCCGATCGATCGTCGTTCATGGGATCTAGATTGATTTGGGGTATGGGGTTTGGGATATAAAAAGATGGAATCTTGATGGTTTCAGAAGAGAGAGAGAATCAAAGGATTATAATAATGGTGTGGGTTTGGGTTTGGGTTTGGTTTTGGGTTTGGGGGTTTGTTTAGTTTCTCTCTCATGATTCATGAATGCATTGGGTGTTGATCAATCTGCAAAATCTAATGGCTTCCCACAACACGAAGAAGAAGAAGAAGAAGAAAATGCAGAGGAACAGAGAGACTCCATTATTGATTATTGTTAAGGGTTTGGTGTTTTCTTTATGCAAAGGTTTTGTCTTTTATCTTCCACACTGTTACTAGTCTTTTCTTTTCTCTCTCCACCCACATCTCACCTCTCTCTCTCTCTCTCTCTCTCTCTCTCTCTCTCTCTCTCTCTCTCTTATCTTCGTATTATTTTTCAACTTACACTTTTATTTGAGATTAATCAAATGGAATTTTAACTCTTATTTATCACAACATCACAAGATGATATTTATCTTTTTCAGTTGGTTGATTAGCAGAGTATTACTTGATATCGTAATTTAGTATCACAAGTTATAATATGTTTGGTTTCGTTGGTCAGTAGATTATGACAAGATGATGTGAACTATGTGTTAAGAATTTTTTATGACAAAAACAAATTGAACACGCACATACAACTATATGAGGGTACATTTATAGCTACATAGTTTTATAATATGGTATCGTCGTTTGTCTCGTGTAAAAATATTATGAGTTTAAATCGTTACAAATGCAAGATACGAAAATTAGGTGTAAAATATTGTAAAAAAACATGCAATTATACAATGTGATTCATATTTATTTGATTTTATTAAAAATATGTGTTGAATGTATAAATACTATTTTTAATACTGTCAGCTAAGAGCACTCACATCCCATTATTTATTTTCATTCTTATAATTATAATAAAAATCATTAATTCTTATCTTTTATTTCAATTAAATAATATATTTTTATATATTTTTTATTACAATTTTTTTTCTTCACTCACAACAATTTTTAAAAATATTAAAAAATTTATAAGTGTTAAACGGTAAAACCTTTAATTTTTAGATAAACAGTAATATTTTCTTTCTCTCATTTACAACCACTTAAAATCATTTTCATATAAATTCAAAAAAACTATCACCCACAAATTATAATGAATAGGTTGTGAATTCTCTTAACGAGCATATTTGTGTTTTCAAACATATTATTTCCATCACATTTTAGAAAATAATAATGTACTTCTGTTAAATATCTAAAACATATCATCAACTCTCTTTTAATAATTATATTACTTACAAGACAACAAAGAATATTTTCAGTATTTGAAATTTTATGTTATAGTGTGAACATATATAGTTAGTAAATTGAAATTTTAGTATATTTGACATTATGCAATATAATTGATTTAACTCAAATTTAAGACTCATGATTGATAGCAATTGGGGATAAGTAATAAAGATATATGTTCTTTAACATGAGTTCATTTCTAGTTATGTGTTATAAGCTAATATCAGAACGTTCAAGTAAATACAAAGTGTCACAAAAAGTTGGAGAAAGTTTGTAATCTTTGGATGACAAATTTGTTAATTATAATCATTTATAGTTAATTAGAAGTGTGTTGGTCACTATAATTGTATGGATGATGCCACAAATGGTTTTCTCACATCCAAAATGAGTGTCTACAAAGAGTTGATTTTGTTGGCATTTGTTTCTTAAAATTATAGTTGAATAAATATTAAAAAAAATCAATTCTAGTTAAAGAGTATCAATAAGTACAATAAATGTGTTGTTTCGTAATCTCAATTATAGTTAGCCATTAAATAAATTGTTTTCACTCATCTCTCACACCCCCACCACATCCTCAGCCTATTGGAACCTTCTTCTCCTCCATCGGTGATTCATGCACCGTGATCGTCGCCACCATTCTACCTTGTAAACCATGATCTCACTAATGGTTTACTCATCTGAACCTCGTCATTACAGATGACATGATGAATTCACAACTTCGTGTGTTCAAGAGTTTAATTTTAACTAAGATACAATTATAAAGCGACCTATTGTGGCCACTAACTTAAGGTGATAGAGACAAAATTAGTAACATGCTTTGTTTTTATCTTGATCATAATTCAAAATATAAATGAAGTTATTTACATAATTGCTATTGAAAATATAACAAAAGGCCAAGTCGAATTTTTAAAAGACAGATGTTTATAATTGATAGTCGTTCTATGACTTTAATAAAAGATATTATGTATTTGTTCCCCTTTTGGATACTTAACTAGCGACCTTATATGAAACACAAGTACTACACAACTTCATATTTAATTCTGATACTTTGATGGTAACTCTCCATAAATTTTGAGACCATCTAATAAATTTGAAGCCGGTACTCGTATAATAATTAGTAAATATAAAACACGCTCATCTAGTTTACCAATTTATAATTTATACACAAATTTGTCCCAAATAAAATATTGAAAAATAAAATTTCATTTACATGATAGAACTGATTATTTGCTGCATTAATTATAGATTATTGATTAGTAGATTGTTAGATTTTTTTTTTTACAAGCATAACTACTCCAACCGTTACATAAATCTTTTAGTTACACCATTTGATTTATTAGTTGATTATTGTTTGCATACTTGATTGGCTTCAATGTTCGTTCTGATTATTATAATCATTTGCATAACTAAGCGATTAGTTAAACAAAGCAAGGCAATGCAAAAGTTTGATCGAGGAAGTTTCACTCTCAACGGGCAAAGATTGTTGGACGTGAAAAGGTGATGCTTTTAGAAAAATTTTCTAGAAAATCAGTCACTGGGCTCGTAGATAGCAGCAAACTTTCACATGCAATGGTGGATTGATAGACTGGCGTATCCCGATTTCGGACTCATTATGTCATCTTTGGACAGCAACACTGCAATGGTGCGATCTCTCATATTTCAGGCCCAAATTAATATCGAAGTTGCTTAAATTCATGAATTCGGTGTCAAGGAAATGACATATCAAGCGCATGGTGAGATTAATCTTTATTACAACTTAATGCTCCATTTTAAAAGCAAGAAATAATTAACATGTTATCGACAATAAATGGTGGAGCATCCTAATGATAATGAAAGGCCTGCAAATATGAAGTCATTTATATGGATTAATAAGTTATGCAAAATTGGGATCTATATCATGGGAACTGGGTTTATTTTAGCTTCATGTGAGAGTCTCTTTGTTTTTGTTTCTTTTGTTTAGTGTGTGTGGGGGGTGGCTGTGTAGTTACTTGCTACAAGTCTTCTTTGGGATATATTGTTTTGTGTTCTTTTGGTGGTTTTATTCTTAAAATTATGTTCTACTAATAAAAAATGGTTGGTTAAAAGCAACATTGTTGTGGTTTAATAAAACTAACATGCTCAAACACCATCCTCTCGTGCCTACAAGGGTCATATGACAAAAATGGATTGCGTATACGTGGGTTTTGGGTGTGTATATAATGTGGTGACGACGACCTGTAGATATGGGTGGAAAATGGGAACCGAGACACCTCTTACTTTTGTTAAGAAAATCAGCTCTATTTCATAATATATCAAAGACTTCTCTAACTATAGAGGTTCTTGATCCGCCAATAATGCCACCATCAACCTTCCCTTTTGCGGGTATTGGATGAGATAGTTGATGGTTTAGAGATTGAAGTTATAAAAAATCTATTAAACTTTGGGGGTGGGGGGTTAATATTTTGAGTGGAGATATTCTATAAAATAAAAGGGTGGGTTTTAAAAATTACACTATAAAAACAAGCATTTCAAATATTTAAAATGTGTATAACTTTGATATATAAAAAAGTGAATAACTTTTTATTTTATTTTAACTTATTGTGTAATACTTGTCAGATTATTGGATAATATCAAATAATGTATAATATTTATCACATCATTGTGTTAAAGGTTGATCACTGTGTTTAACGTTGATCAATGTGTTTTCTATTGTGTTTCTCTAAAATAATATTTTTTAAATAATAGAATGTTAAAAATGTAACTTTGTTTATGTTTTCTAGTTTATTATGTAATCGCGATCAGATCATCGCGTTATACTCATCAAGCATCATTTTGTGTATATTGCTGATCATTGAGTCTAATGTTGGTAATTGTGTTATCTATTATGTATAATACTGGTCATTGTATCTAATGTTAACTATTGTGTTATTCATTTTGTTTTTTTAAATTATAGTTTTCAAATAATACAATGCTGAAAAATGTAAACATTTTATGTTTTTAGTTCATTGTGTAATATTCATCAGTAATTGTGTAAACCTCGTCAATTTAGAAGATAACACAATGACTTGAGGGAATTATACAATGAGCTATAAACATGTTTTTTTTAATTTCAACACTATATGCGTTTTAAATATTAAAAAATGTTTGTTTTTCTGATATAATTATTTTAAAAATAATATCATATGTAAAATTTGCTGGCATTTAAAAAAAAAGAAATTGATAAGAGTAAACATTACCAATTTTACTCTCAACCTAATCTTTATAAAATAAACTAAGTGTCCACATTTTAATCCTTCTTACATTTACACTTTCTAGTTTTCAAAAAATTTATACTCGAACCTTACCCTAATATTTTAACTAAATTGGTAAAAGTGTCAAATTAAAAAAAATTAAAAGCTTTAACCATAACTAGTGTTGAACTTTAAAATTATATATATACTATTATTAATATTCTTATGCATTATAAGTTGTACAATATGTTTTAGGGGTTGTACTAACTTTTGTCTTATTCTTTTTAATATTTAACCTTTTATTTTAATTCAATATTTTACATTTTTTACAATTTAACCCAAGTATTTTTTACTTTTAACTTTACTCTCTATACTTTTTATATTTTAAAACATTTCGTTTCCGGTTTGGTTTACATTTTACGAGTTAACAAACCGCAGTATGCGTGTGTAATTCAACATTTTTACGCTTACTTTTTTCCCGTTTAACAGTATCGTCGCAACGCACTGGTTTGTTATTGTTTTATATGTTTTACGTTTCATCTAACGGTGGTGTGTTATTGGGTCTACGGTTTGGTTGATTGTCACTAATGATGGTATGTTTTTTATGCTACTTGGTATAATTTTATGTTTCCGCCACAACGCGAGAGTTTCAATACTAATTTTCACCGAATAACAACTACACATGTCAAAGATGCAAACTTCTAAGAGTAATACCATAAAAGTGTTACTTTGACAAATATATAAACAAATCATTTTTAGCAATTCGTTCAGTATTCACTAGCATCCAAATTTTAAAAAAAGGTATTAAAAATCAACATAAAAAGATACCCAAAATATCCCGTGACTATTCTAGAATTGTAGCCCAAAAAGGCTAATTGATTAGGTTCCGATATAAGATTAGACCATGCTATTTTAGCCCGTGTAAGAATGGACTTCTAGGCTTAGACTAAGCCCTAACACTTGTTTGACCCAAACCTTATGTACCTTAGCCCGTTCACAACGTTAAAAACCGCCATTTTCACAAATAATCTTAGTCAGCATATCACATCAGCTTTTCATTAACTTTTATCTATCCTTACCACAATCAATTTTTATCATAACACCATCCTTCCCACAAACAACCTTTATGAAAACAAAGCAACACGCATTTTTGTGTGTGGCCCCCACAAAATGCATCCATGGAGCTCTTCCAAAGGGCGGGTGAAGGACGGGTGAAGGACGGATGGGCATGCACTACGCAGCTCTTCCGAAGGGCGACAGGAAAGGGGCTAAGGGCGGGACTAAATACGCTGTGTTTTGGATAGTCTTATTATAGAATGTTTAAAATTAAAAAAATAATGATTCTTTTAGCAAGAAAAGTTATGTAACCTTCGCATACATGCCCTAATGGTAGGATACTTGGATGGCTTGTAGAAGATTCGGGTTCGATTCCCTCTGAGTGTATTTTATGATGGCAAGCTCATAGGCGATAACCATAACGTTACAGGCTTTGAAAAAAATATAAGTAGCGTAGTGTGAATTGTGAGACGGATTTAACAGTTCGAAGCACGCGCTTGACCACCTTTAAGGCTGTAAAGGACACGTTGCCTCATGCGCCTTGGACTGGGACCGGCTGGTGTAGACTGATTAATAAGTCCGGTAACAATTATGCGTTTATTATAATTGGAATTATATTTAATGTCGACTAAATTAGCACAATACTGAGACGTCGAATGGGAAAAAGTGTATTTTTAATGTAACGTGTGTGTTACACTGTTACGTGTCTATTGAACTATTGGGCCTTCGAAGATATTGGGTGGTGGTAGAGAATGAGCCCAAAAGGTATTCGGTCCCAAGCTGTGAGCCCAAACCATCTACAAGGGCTACCAACCGGAATCCACCGCCCCATCTAGAAAATTTATAAACAAATTCAACTTTGAAGTTTTGATATTTTGAATCTAAAAAGTTATAAATATTAATAACTAATGACCAGTTTAGCATTGTATTTTTGTATTCAGTTACTTCATATAGTATTTACTGTTATTACATATTTTCTTAATTTTAAAACATAATATACTTGATAATAACTTTTTTTTAACAAAATGTCATATTTAATTTGTCTTTCAACATGTCCTTTCATCTATAGAAAATGACAACACAATAAGTTCTTATAAAAAAATTATTTCATCAAATGCTTTTTGGTGTAACGACTTTAAAGTTAACTTATATCCAATGTTTTCATAACCGGATCAGACGTCGAACCGGACGTCTTACTGGTGGTCGGACCGGTTGGACCAGATTTAACTATATTTTAATTATATTTACATATGTAATTAAATATAAGTAATTTATATATGATATA
>BJCM01066923.1:0-15425 GCA_018326385.1 Flaveria bidentis | reverse complement strand
ATGCTTAGTAACGCTTGTAATAGAACCTGAGAAAGCAATATACTGCAATCTTGAAAACCCATTTCCTTGTGTTGTGTTCTTTTGGTTCTGTCTCATTAATTACTTGTGTTCTAAGTATCATCTTGTGGTTAATCCAGTTTACTGTTTGATTAAGTTTGAGTTACTCTCCTCATTGTGTTGTTGTGTTGTAAATTGCAAGCCTTCAACGGTCCTGCAACAACCATCGCTCGTCACCACCATCTAAAACCGTCGGCCACCACTATCTAAAACCGCCTCCTACACCACCCTCCTCGACCGCCGACTGCACTACCCTCCCCGCTGCCACCTCCACCAGGACCACCACCACCTCCTCCACCAGGACCACCACCACCACCCTAGCAACCCTTCCCTCCACTATTGTTTACCTGACCACCGATAACAATCGTTGTCGCCGCCTGAAAACCCACCGACCACCACCATGAAATCCTTATCTTCTCTCTAATCTCTCTCTCTCTCTCTCTCTCTCTTTCATCTAAGTTGGATGAAGACATGAGTCTATGGTGTGGCAGCGAGAGTGGTGGTGGTGATGACCTAGCGACGGGGAAATGGTTGGGGATAGAGGTGGTAGTCAAAGGTGGTTGGGGGTGGCGGCGACACCGGAGTTGGTTAGGGATGGAGGTGGTAGCTAGAGATAGTAGGGTGGCAGTAGTGGCTGAAGGTGGTTGTGGTGATCGAAGGTGGTTGTGATGGTGGTGGCACCGTAGGTGGTTGGGGGTGAAGGTGGTGGATGGTGTTCTCTAGGTGTGCGTGTGAGAAAGAGAGAAAGAAAGAAAGAAAGAAAGAAAGAAAGAAGAGATAAAAATAGAGATGGAGGTGGGGATAGGAAAGGAGAGTGGATTTAAAAATATTAATGGGTATAATAGTCTTTTGATATGATTTAACTGAACAAACATTAACGGTGTTAATGGTGTGAATTCAATTGAAATAAAGCTTAAAACTATTGGACTGTCAGTATAATAATTGAAATATTGAACTGAAATCGTGATTTTCGTTAAACCATAAGAATAAAAATAGTAATTTATTCTAAATATAAACTTTAAAAAAGCATAAATAAAAAAAATGAAAAGAACACGTGAATCTAGCACATTCACACGTGACGTAAGAAGTCCAACACAAGCCCATGTAGTGTACTCTCCTCCACTAGGGTTAACAAAACAAACTTACACACATGATCTCATCTCACCATCATCCAACGGCTCACAACGCACCACCATCACCACCTCCATCTATAAATCCACACACACACACACACACTCAGAACCCTAACTCACCGCCTTCAGTGACAACCCCTTTCCCCCAATCACCACCAACCCACCGTCACCGGTGAGAATAACATGAGGTTAAATTAATTGCTCAGACGCATGTATACTTTCCACCGGCGATTTACAAACGTGTGGGGCGAATTGAAATAGTTTTGTGTTCGTAAATCTCAGTGTAAATCGTCGGAGATTGAGCTGTCTCCGGGAACACAGCGGTTGAGACGCCGTTTGATCGGTGGATCCCGTTGCGGGAGATGGGCGTTGTCACATCCTATCGCCTTGGGGAGCAGATTCTCTGCGATTACCTCTTGGGATTGGCCGTGAGAAAAACAGTATTCATCTATGAATTGTTTCATTGTAGTTATTGTTTTAATTATTATTGTTATTGTTAATTTGTTATTATGGTGATTGGCCTGTGAGGAATTCTGTATAAACAACACCATCTTTCGGGACTGATTGACCTTTGCGAAAGGTTTTGATGTCAATTCTGCAATTCTGAGGCCATTTTTTGTGTTGATTGTTTGAATGTTTGTTCTCTTTATTTTAAATTGATTTGTTTAAATTTAATCATGAGTTAGTGTTAGAAATTAATATATGATAAAAAAGTTTTTAATCGTATATTAATTATATTTTGTGTTTTTTTAACTAATCAATACGATACTCTTTATCTTTTAAGAGATTGTTCATTGCCAATCTACCCTGGTAAATCATTTGCGGTTTTAATCTGGTTTTATTTATTATACGGCATTAGTGTTGTTAATGGTTATTAGTGATGGACCATACTTTTTTATTTAATTGTATTACTAAATTTTTGATGTTGGAACTTGGGAGGTTTCACCAAGTTGTATGATTTGTCATTGAAATTTGTTTTCTTTAAAGTGTAAACTTCATAAGGTGATATTGTGAGCATCGTCAATTGTCGTTTAAGGGTTGTTTTCAGGTCAAAAATTGTATGAAATTGTGTTTCATTGTTATGTGGTTATGTTTGTAGAGTAGAAGTTCATTACCATAAACATTAAAAATAAAATGAAAATTAGACCAATATGTTTTTTAATTATATTAAATATATATAAAGATATAAATAACCTTGTAGATATATAGGTGTTTTTGTGTTTTTTTGGTTGTGAATGCTTTATAGAACTTAGAAGTAAAAAATTGTCTATAAAAAAACAAATCAAAACCTAAGAAAAATATATTTGAAGAAAGCCAAAGGAAAATAGTAAGCTTAGTTGAAAATAGCGTAGATGGATTCAAACCAGGATGCAATTTACATTGTAGGCTTGTGATACTTTAGCTTGTCATTAAACATTTCAATTTCTTAATTACGTATGGGTTCATATATATAAATTATATATGGGTTCTTATATTTCCTTTACACATAAACTGTGTATAAATAAATTATTATTGGGTTCAGTTGATCTGGTATTTAAAGCAATAACATCTCATATTTTTTTATTTTTGTCAGCGTAATCTTTATGTTATATGGTGTGATTTTGTATAGTTGTGAGTGGAAGTATAAAAATATTAATGT
This sequence comes from Flaveria bidentis, assembly GCA_018326385.1. NCBI lineage: Eukaryota > Viridiplantae > Streptophyta > Magnoliopsida > Asterales > Asteraceae > Flaveria > Flaveria bidentis. Next base: position 12,596 of record BJCM01066923.1, on the reverse strand, counting down.
TGATATGTAAAGAAAATAGATTTATTGTATATTTTTTATGATTTTTTAATTTTTTTGAAAGTTTTTGTTAGTGTAGAAGAGAAAAAGTAATTATAAATGTAAGAAAATATTTTTTATAGTTGTGAGTGGAAGTATAAAAATATTAATGTTGATATGTAAAGAAAAAAAATTTATTGTATAATTTTTATGAATTTTTTAATTATTTTGAAAGGTTTTTGTTAGTGTAAAAGAGAAAACGTAATTATAAATGTAAAAAAATATATTCTTTAATAGAAATAATTGATAAAAAGTAATGATTTTTAATGTAATTATAAAAATAATTATAGAAAATGAGATATGGATTCTTGTTTGAAACATCCGTAGTTCATTTCTTTTTGTTTCTTTTTAGATTTTTTTGTTTTTTGTTTTCTTTTCTAGTTTTTATCTGTTTTACATAATGGTTTTTTTCAATTGGTCAAATATGTTTAAAATCTATTAACATACCGGTGTTTGCTTTGTTTAGAAAATAAGTCTGGTAGTGTAAAATTATTTTTCGTCGGTTGTGTTAAATTTTAGTCTGGTAGTGTAAAATTATTTTTCGTCGGTTGTGTTAAATTTTAGTTTGGTAGTGTAAATTTTAGGTCCGGTAGCATAAATATTTATATAAAACTTGAGTTCGTTCCCTTTAACAAAATTTATTTTTGCCCCCGGTCCTCCTGCGAGAGTTTTCAAGCGTCGCCACGGCTTGAATCTATTCTATATGGTTTTGGTGTTATTGGTGATATATGTCTTTTTGTTGAGATTGAGTTTGGTGCATATGTTTTATAAGGACATGTCAAAACAGTTGTAAAATGCCAAATTAAATTTTACACTGTTAAGAATGAGTTTAATATCACAAGTTTATAATGATGTTATAAAATCATTTAAATGATTAATATGTGACCATTATATCTACAGCTTTAGCACTAAAAATAATTTGAAGAAGCATTACATGATTAATGCGTAGATTAAATATATTTTTTTCTTCGTACTCAAAAGAAATAAAAGAACCAACTTGTAGATGATACAACTACAACAATTTGTGCAATTTTCTCACATGTGAAACCCTAAAACCTGAATATGCAGAAATAGACATACAAAAGAATTGAAAAAATAGTTAAAACTACGGTCTAGTTAGACTGGAGTTATAAGACCAACTGATTTATCAGTTTAGAGGTTTAGCAGTTTTGTTTTTACTCTCTTTTTGGTGTTTGTTAAAACTTAACTGAACACGTTTTGTATCTATACTTAACTAATAAACCTCATGCTTATATTCGGTTGCTTTTCAAGCCATTTTATACCAAACCACTTCTAAACCAAAACGGGAACGATAACAATGATTCATGGTTAAGAAGTTGAATATTTAACAATCACAAGCTTAAGAACTGACTAGTACACAAGACCTGTGGTGTCCCTATATCAGATGAAATTCCATGATATTTTCTTTGCAGAGTACAACCACAACTGCACACAATACAACTTTAGTTGCAATTACAACCGCACCACACCTGTCATAACCACCCTAGCCGGTTGCAGCTTAAACACCAGAAAATCTTTAATCAAATTAAGAAAAAATAAAAGAAAGTAACTTTGTATAAATTATAGTCTTTGTTATTAGCATATATATATATTTAGTAACAACCAAAGATGCAGAATATTTTCCTGCTAATTAACTTTCAACCCTCTACTTCATTACTTTTTACTTTAAGCCACCTTTTTCTGCAGCCTTGCTATGATGCTATACTTCTAAAAACTTGGAAAACAATAACTTAGTTACATATCATTAACCTTTTTCTGTACCCTTTTCGGCAACCATCTTTGTCGCCCTGAAAACGTTCTCTATATATAGACCCTTTTCTCTTATTATATCGATTATTGAATTATCAAATAGCCTTTGATATTCTGTCATCTCTAACCCTGTAAACCTGCTCTTGTTAGCTATGAAGAAACTATATAGTTGTTGATATTTCACCGCCTAATCCAGATGCAAATGGGCTCTCTGGAAGATTCAGTCCCTGGGTACTGCAAATTAAGAAATAAAACAATTAAAATAATAACTTTTTTAAATAATAAGTAAAAGTTAATTTGGATTGCAAACTTACATTTCTTGCTCACTGTATTTGGTCTTGATCTGCCTGATATCTTGTTGACTAGTGTCACCGTTGTTTAAAACATCAAGATAATAATTGAATCGCGGGAGTTCCATTTGTTGTGCATGACCATTGCCTATGAATATATACAAAAGGAAAGAATAATTAGAAAATTTTTAAACTTTATCAAACTTCCTGAACTTATACCTTCTGATGTCATCAAATCTTCAAGTGAGGTTCCAGAACTTGGCCATTGGTTCTTGATTGAATGATCACAAATTCTGGGTCCTGCAATCAATAATGAAAAAGAGAGTTATTAAACAGTTTATCTACTTGATATGTTTTCGTACATTAATAATCTGTTTCGAGGATGTTTGGGGATTGCTTATTTAAACTGCTTATTTGATTATATGTAAGTGAAATAAGTTGTTTTTTAAACGGTTTCAAGTTGTTTATTCCACATAGCTTATTTCAAAAGGCAATAAGCAGATAGAGCAATTCCCCTTGTAAATTATGCCGAAAATATAATATAATCCTCACTTGACTGCAACCCAAGTTCGGTATCAAGACCATGGGAACCTTGGTACACAGGATGTTGATACGCGTCTCCATGTTTCCTGAAAGATTTATATTAATGCAACATATAGAAAAACATGTTCGATAATTACAAATCTTGAACCTAAGTAAATCAAGGACATAAAAATTGAGTCAAAACATAATCTTGAAGCATATGACTTTCAAAAAAGACCAAGTTTTAAAAATTTTAAATATATATAATTTGAAGAAAATGGAGGCAGGTAATAAAATTCTTACCTATCATCAATCTTACATTTTTCACGGTATGGTTTGACCAAAACACGCGCGCCGCTAACAAAATGAGGGTTACCCTTGTTTAAAATCTGTCTAACTGTATCTGCAAATGAAAAGGTCACAAATCCAAACATTCTCTTCTGCTGACATGGAATTCTCACGTCATGAACCGGCCCAAATTTGCTGTGATATTATATTAGAGAAAACAAAATTAAATCATTTCATGTCATATATGATATGCACATCCAACATCATACTAATATCTATTTTACCACTTAGATTATCCTTACTTGAAATAATTGTAAACGTCAAGCTCTGAAAAGGAACTTTCAGCTGGAAAAGTCAAATATATCTGTCGAGATCCCGCCACAATTCCACCATGTTCATTTCTATCTCCATTATGATCGATAAATTTTGCCATGTCATCTGCCAACACGACTGCATGTTGTCCATGTGGCCTATTGACACGATATCAGCATAAGAAATAAGGTCAGTTGTCAAGAAAAGTAACATAAAGTACCAGAATCTATCATCGTAGGTTATATGAACTTTCTCCTCTTAAGGGCGTGAAAGTTTAATTTTGAATAACTTAAATACAATTGATAAAAAAAGATCAAATTACGGGTCTAAACCTATCAAGCAGCAAACTTACTCAATTTTCGTCAAAAATTTAACTCACCTGATAATAAACAAACAAACAAAAGCACCTATTATCTCACTCATTAAGTAGGGTCTAAGCACGATAAGATGAAGACAAACCTTATATCAAAATTAAACTCTCACCTAATAAAATCAAAAATTAAACTTACACTCGTTTAAGAGGAGCGAAAGATATAATACCCCACATTGGCAAATTTGGTAAATTATGTAGCCTTTCTTGGTAATTTCAATAAAATGATCATCTGATCTTGTGTTTTTGAACATTCATAATCTATTTTGAGGGTGTTTGGGATCAACTGATTATTGGTGAGTGAAATAACTAATTCATAATTTAAACTTGAAGTTGCTTATTTTAAATTGTTTATTTCAAAACTAATGAAAAACAATTTAATTAGCAATCTAGAACACCCTCTTATTTAAAGAGGTTGGTATAAGATACTACACATTACCAAAAAAAAAAACAAAAAAAAACCTAAGGGTGTTTGGGATTGCTTATTTAAACTGATTATCTGCTTATTGCCTTTCAAATAGTAACAAACTTAGTTTGCTTAATTGATCAAATGCAAATGAAATAACTTGTTTTGAATAGCAATTGAAGTTGCTTATTCTGAATTCTTTATTTCAACAGGCAATAAGCACAGTTTTAATGAGGAGTCCCAAACATGTCTCAAGTTATGAAGGTTGAAGAAACTGACCTATCAATGAGACAAATGCTTTTAAGTCGAGCAAGAAGTTTGGTCAAACTATAACCAGCTTTCCCATGTCTTTGACTTTCGGTCAAATATCCTTCAGCTTGAAGCGCTTTACCGAATTTTTCATAATATAGCATTGGTAAAGAAGCTATGGAAACAGGAAACCCTCTTCTTGATTTCAATAACTCAGTGAGTTCTAACTCTAGTTTCTCAAGAGACCCAGGTGAAAAGACGTTATCTTCCTCGGTCAAATTAGTGTTAAAGATTTGTGAGAAACTTTCAGGTGTAGGATGCAAATACCTACAGTTGTTTCCATGTCTACAAAACCCTTTGATGAAGTAATGACAAACTTTGAAAGGAAATTCAGGTAAACTTGGTGACCTTCTATTGGCCAGTGGACTGAATGCAGGCTTGGGTGAATAGTAATTAGTGGACGGAAAATCCGGGCTGTTAATGGGCTCGATTTGATCTTCTAAAGACATGAAACGAAGGTGGTTGTGAAGATGATAATCTTCAGGATATGAAGCCGGGTAAACCATGGGAACAAAGTCAACGGGTTGACCATGAGGATCACAGCAACGCGTAGGGACTTGGATAGTTAATGGCGATTGGCGGGCTGAAGGAGAGAATGGTGTGAAGCGAATTGGGCCAATCGGCATATCAGGGATAGAGTTGACCAGAGCAGGTGAAATCGGTTTACCGACAGTTGTGTTTGATGGTAATTTGAGGTCAGTTTTGGCTTTATTGATTAAAGACTGTATTAGATTATCAGGCCCAAATGCTAATCTTATCATCTCACGTTCGCCATGATCTTGTAAAAGAAGGTACCCAATGATCTTGGAGACGTTTTCGGGTTCTGTCTTTTGGATTCTATCGTATACGATTTTCGTAGATTCTGAGAAATCCATTGCAGGTTATGAACTAATATGTAAAACAACAAAAATATAACTGCAATCAGTAACAGTGATAAAAGAATCATCATATGATGGTATGTATAAACTGGGATGATCAAGAACAAGATGCATCAAATCAATTCATGATCATACCACAAGAAAAAGATAATCTTACACACACGAGAATATACAACTGATCATAACTTGTACCACTATAAACAACTAATCCAAATTAATAAAATAATAATAAAATAAATCAAATAGATTACTTGCAGTGCTGATAGTAGGTAAACACAACAGACTTGCAGTACAGCTGAATCTAAAGAAAATTAAATTGAAATATTATATTTTTGGATTTTGAAACATTGATTTGAACATCAAATTTTGAACTTATTTTGCTGTAATTAGAAAATTTTGAGCCATGAAATTCGTATTTCCAGATTTACCCCTACAGTTACAGGCATATGATTCCATGAGATGCAAAAACAAACAGAAAACAGAAAAATGATTATAAAAGTTTATGAGCAAAAATGGCATGAACAAGATTCCATGATCAAAAGCATGATTGAAAGAGTACCAGAAATGAATGGTTGACAGAATATGTTTTCCTGCCTTAACTAGCAAAAACATATCTAAATTCACAAATCCCATTTAAAGAAAATAAAAATAAAGCAGAATTTGAAGAGTAAAGGTGAAAAAAGGAGGAAACAGCACCAACAAATTTATGATATCCACAAAACTAATGTGTGTGTTCTTCTTTGACACTTTTTCACAAACAGTTGTGTGCAAATTCACAAGAACAACCAACATAAAATTCCACATCTTTAAGTAGAAATTCATGATGAAACTCAAATAATTTCAAGAAAATAGTTCAAAAACCTATCAATCAACAAGAAATCCTACAAGATAATTACAAAACATGAAAACTTCATAAGCTTTTGATTCAATTTTCCTTTTCAAGAATCCAGATTTCAATACCAAAAATTTGAAGAATCTACATAATCAAACAAAGATCAAAATTACTCACCAAATCCAACAAGGTGCTGAACAAGAAGAGGTGAAGAAAACCCTTTTCATGGCCTCAAAAGCTCCTCCATGATTGATTGACTGGACTACACCATTCTCTCTCTCTCTAAAAACCCAAGTATATCTTTCACTCTCTCTCTATATATCTCTATCTCTATATCTATATATCTATCTTGCTCTTGTTGTTGTTGTTTTTGGTAATTTTTTAATCAAAATTTATCGTATACATATCTTTATCCCAAAAGAACTATGCCCTCAATTCTCCGCAAAAACGACACATTGATAAAAAGCCACAAATTGACAGCAAGGATGATGGCCTTTATAGGGCGCCGATTGTCTTTAATTCAAAGCAACAATCAACTCACTCGCATATACTGTTAACATAATAAAGACAAAATTGGAACCGTAAATTGTTATAGAAATCATCAAATGAATGTTGTGGGTGTTGGTGATTCATTGAAACCTGCAAATTGTGCGAATAATGTGATGTTTAAAGGTGATTAGAGAGAGTATGAGAGAGATTAGGAGGAAGAAGTTAGAGTGTTTGAATGTGCTAGTGTCACTATCTTACTGGTTAAAACACTAAAATGTAGGAGATTATAGAGGCGACACTTTCACTGTAGAAATCAAATATGTTAAAATTTTGTTTAATATAATTTAATTGGTTTTTGCCTATTTTTAATTGTTTTTTTTAATTTAAAAAAAAATGGAAGTTTTTGAGATTGGATGTACTTTATTTTATTTAAAAAGATTTGAGGTAATGATTGTCCAACAAAAATAATTGGGTGTTTTATGTGAAAGAATTGTAATAATCATTACTTTGAAAATTATAAGAATTTTTATATGGAAACTAAATGATTGAAAGAGAATGAGGAAAGAGAACATGTATGTTTTCTTTATAAAAAGTATTTGCTTTTTAAGTTGGCATATGGCATACGAGAGGAGAGTGTAAAGTCATCTTCCGTTTTAACATAACTATTTAATCTTAACATGACATGTTTAACTAATCCTGTAATTTTATTAAAAATTACCACAAGCGTGTGTGATGACCTAAACAAGATATACTTTTTGCTTAGTTTATACAATCTAGTTAGTATTAAGCCTCCGTGTTGCAACGGGGAGCATAAAAACATGTCAAGTAGCACGAATGACACACTAACGTTATTATCTACCAACACCGAAAATGCTTCAATTAGAAAAGAAATAATAAAAAAGAATAAAACTGAAGAAAAAGTAGATATATTGACGTACTGACAGTGAACTAGGCATACAAATTAAAATGTAAAACATCTAAACAATAAATAAGTCGTTCTAGGACCAACGCGTTATAGCGGGGTCGTTAAGAGGGAAATATAAGTGTAAAAAACTTGAACCACACATACGTTGCGGTGTGTTAACTTCCAAAATTTAGACCGAAACGTGTTAAATAGGGAAAAGTAAGTGTAAATTGTTATACTACACACGCATGTTATGACATGGTAAATTTTTTTATTGATGCTGCATTGTAAAAAATGTAAAAATAATATGTTAAAATTTAAAAAAAGTTAAATATTTTTAAACAAATAACAAAAATAATACAACCACTAACCACATGATACAACATTTTCAAGCATAAACAACTTGATAAACATGATGTACCACATCTCTATACATAAACTATTTAATAATTAGTATTATATATAATTATGACTAGCCCTAAAAAAATCTTGACACCAACTCATATTAATTTCCACACGGATCTTTTGAAATTTGATATAGACATCAATTTTTTTTGACATTTACACCCAAAGAAAATTAATTTAAGATTTTAAAGTTTACATACATAAACCTTATAAACTAATTAACACGTATGGCAGAAATTTGTTATGAACCCAATAACTTCTTAAACATTTAAAATTATTACTCCATTAATTCTTTTAGATCCAATTCCAAATGCGAAGTAAGTCTCCGTATCTTATTGGTGAAATTTACTACTTGAAATTCAATTGACCTTTTGTTTTCTTTGTTTTATTCTTGTTCTTTCAAAATAATAGAAATAAATGAATTTTTTATCATAAAAGAATTTGACACTCCCCTCTTTACTGATATTTATTTTATTGATCATTAATAACAATGTCATATATGTTAATGTACTATACACAATAATCATAATTTCTTTACATTCATTTTATCAATTAACATTAATAAAACCGATTTTTGAGTTCATTTGGATAGTGATACAAAAAAAACGATACCAAGTAGTTTAGTACAAAGATTCTATTGATTAATTTATAGCTTTAATTGATACGTCATTTTTTTATTTTTTATCCTAAATTGGGATGTAAGACAGTACATGTGTGCATCGGGTAACTTGCGATTAGATATGCACAAATCATTTCCAAACCCTATATCAATATCGGTTAGAACCAATTTTGTTTGGTTAATAAAGATTTGGAATTCGTTTGGTTGAAACCAGTTTTTGAGTAACTTTGGTCGGTTTTTGCCCAATTCGTTTTAACTAGTTTCAATGAAGAGGATTACAAACTGATTCTAACCTACAGTTTCGATTGTTTCCAAACTCATTTCAAATATTACTAGTTCCATATTGGTATGGTTCACGTTCAAGCTATCGATTTTAGTTAATCGAATTGGCGTGGATATGCACATTTAGAGCGTTCACAACTGCTTTCTTATTCATATCTTTATAATTTAACTAAAATCATAACCTCTTATATTTATATACCATTTTTAATAAATCTCTCACATCTCATTCCTTATTCTTATCTCTATTTTTTTATAATTTCCTTTTCTTTCCTCCATCTACAATCTTAACTAACAACTATGCTGTCTAATTATATTTCTATTTAAAATTGATATCTTGTAAAAGTTTAAATATTTTTCACATATAAAACAATACAAATTTTAAATCCAACATAGTTTTAATACTTTCACATACAATTTCACATACAAAAGATTAATCGTGTTATATATGCTTAAATGTGAATCAAGACATGTTAGCATTTACAACCAATTACAAGACCGAAATGGTAATGCCTAAACAATATGCATTTGGAACAAATAGATAATGAATCAACATGGGAGCATGTTGGCGGATAGCATTTTTTTTGTAAAATGGTACATTATAAAAGAATTATTGATTAAATTAAACACCTTAGGCTTTATATTTTGCTTAGTTTGTTGAATGCTTATACTCAAACGGAAGAACAAGGTTGGTCTGAAATAACACAGTGAACAAGAAATCACTAATTAACAAGAAAAACATCGTAATAATTAAGAAATGCTAACTTAACAAATGGAACTTATTAAACAAGCTCAAATGAGTAGATCCTACATTGGTATACCAAACTTCAATTTAGGGTCTCTTGTCAATGCATAACAAAACACTAATATACTAAAAACTTCAATTTAGTGTTTGATTTTTTTTTACATTCAACTTCATTAAAAACACAAAAAGACCTTAAAAAGAGGACTTATGCCCAAACCATTACAATAGATACATAGGATTTTTCCTCCACTCATTCCACATTAGATTTTTACATTTCGATCTATATTTAAACTACCAAAATGTCTTTGCTTTGATTGACTCGACTAGTTCCGGAACTTTAGTCACCTTTCTACTAAAAACGTTGTCGTTTCGCGCGACCCACATGACCCAAATAGCTACAACAATAATCCCATGAAGAATTTTTTTCTGTTTCTTGCTTCCATATGCCGTTTTGTATAGCTCCAACAGATTTTTAACATCAAACGCATATATTGGAGTAATGTTATACCATCTAACGATTCTCTCCCAAACCTCTATAGCCATATGACAAGCAGTGAATAGGTGTTCAGTCGTTTCCTCATAGTCTTCGCACATTGGACATTCGACCCCTCCTATATTAATATTCCTATGCCTCAACTCTTTTTTGGTAGGTATCCGATTATTTGCCGCCCTCCAAGCATGAATGTTGCACTTGATAGGCACCCATTTAAGCCAAAGCATTTTATACCCATCTTGCCCAAGTCCTTCAAGCATACTTTCCTTCACAGCTCGTATAGAGAAAATATTTTTACCTTGGTCCAATCCATTCCACTGATTTCCCATCCTCCACCTTGATTGAAATGTAAGAATAAAAAACATTTTCCATATATACGTACCTTCTCACATTGTTGAGTAATCTGCTTCCACGGACTCGCAAGATATTTATTACACGGCATTATAGATCAGACTACTCTACTTTCATGGCATTCCTCCACAATCCTCCTCCATAGACTTTTCTTTTCCACCCAGTATCGCCACCCCCATTTAATTATCAAAGCATCGTTAACAACTGAAAGTTTACTAATACCAAGACCCCCCATTTTAATAGGCCATGTGACCCGATCCCAAGTAACCCAGTTAATCTTTTTCACTTCGTTGTTTCCAGCCCACGGAAACTTCCTCATTATCTTCTCTAATTTAATTATTACCACTTTTGGAGCTTTATATAAAGAGAAAAAATAAATCGGGAGGCTCTCCAAGACAAAAACTTCCTCATTAGTGTTTGATTTAGAACACTACATATTTCATCTTTAAAAGAGATAGGTAACTAGATTCTTAGAATAATATGTGCAATTACAACTACTCCCATCACAAAAAGAGAAACATGAATGATGATGAAGATGATCTCATTTGAAAATGTAGGTGATGATGATGAACATGATTACACCTTCTCCCAGATCAATTAGGATCAAGTAGATTCAATGCAATTGATGCGATGACGAAGATGAAATGCGATTAATGTGATCCGACTGAAGCCTAAAACATTTGGAGGGAGGGTGCTTTATCATCATGTAGAACAAATACAAAATGATGAAAGATGTTTATATTCAATTACTAGGTTAGTGCCCTATGTATTACACGGGTGAATAAATATAATATTAAATAACTATTAATAAAAATTAATGAATTATAAAACAATATTTTGATATAAAATATGATTAATATTACGTACGATAGAATAACAATATTATATTTTAATGTTTTTTTTAATTTTTAATTTAAAAAAATGGGTTTTAAACAAATTGTTTTTTAAAAAGTGCCAGTTTTAGTAATTTATTTATTATAACTTTGAAATTTAATTAATTTTGTTCATAAGAATTTTAATTTTAAAAGCCACAGGTATTTATTTTTTTATGAATTGCATTTGTAAAAAAGATATCTTTTAAAAAAATTTATATATGTAATATGAAAATATATGTAATATGAAAATAATTATATATATCATTTGTAGTTAATGTGATATTTATTAAAAGAGAGAAGTGAGAAAATAGAACGTAGTAGCTTTAAAATTATGATAAGTGACATACAAAAATCTTATTTTATTAGTATTAATAGATTAATAGATTTATTGTAGCACATACAAAATAGCTATCTAAAAAATTAAGCACAATCATCCATTAACCCAATCACTAAACATTAAACCATTAATTAATAAACAAGTCAATTACAATTTACAAAAATACAATACTTGAAACAAATAAAGAAATGATTAATTCGATCACAAATTTATCGATAGTTACATGCTCCCTCACTCAAATTCGATTCTAAACAACCTCAAATCTTTAGCTTATGTGTTGTTTTTAATTTTTCTCTAAATGTTAGTTTATTATTTGATTATCTAATGTTATCTTGAAACTCGTTGGTTGCTTGATTACTTAATATTTTAGCCTACTTTTAAATATTTCTCAAGATGATTTAGTTAGATTGGAGTTTGGATATATTCGTTTGAGCGGTAATTGTATATTTGATTACGGTTAACAATTTAACATATTCATATTATGTATTTGTAATTTAATTTTGTATTATTCTTTTATTGTGTGACCGACATAACTCGGAAAAATAATATATAGTCATAAATAACCGTCTCAAAAATTTCCTGACCATCATAAATTTTTTTTCTAGATCCATCACTCTTGAAAGCATTAATCTTAACAAGTTTAACAACATAAATGATATGACACATTTAACATAATTAACATAATTAATTGTACGCAACTGAAAAAAAAAACATAAATGAATTTACAAGTTTAACACAATTATCGACTTACTATGCAATCTGTTAAATAAAAGCCACAATTTATAGGATAAAGTAAAGTTTAAAGAAATGCATTTATGTTTAATTATAATACATTTAATCATTTATTTTATAAAACTATAATACGTCTTTTTTGATAGAATATTTTGAACACATTGCTTGGATCTATTAAGCTATGTTTAGTTTTTCGTCCACATGGATAAGATGAAAATATAACTAATTTAAATATTAGAAAGGACAAAATATAATGCCATAATATTTAAATTGACAGGTATATGCTTGTCTATTTATGTACTGCGATAATAATTTTATAATAATTGCATTAATGGTATGTAGGGTTCCAATTAT
>BJCM01066922.1:0-21334 GCA_018326385.1 Flaveria bidentis | reverse complement strand
GGCAGCGCCAGTGGGAGCGGCTGCGACGGAGGAGCATCGGTGGGCGCGGCGGAGGGGGAGGGCTGCGACGGAGGAGGGCGGCGGCTCGGGCTGGCGACGACCGGAGACAGGGGGTGCGGCCGGCGGTGGCTGGGAGGAGAGGAGTGGTGGGGAGGGTTGAACAAAATTGAAGGAATGAATGTCTGAAAAAAAAGATCGGGGTAAAGGAGAAAGAGGTTGAGAAAAATTAAGAAGCGGTAATACCACATCTTTTCCACGCAAATATCAGAAAGGCGTTTTTAATGAAACGTCTTTTAAAAAACAAACATTCTGTGCACGCAAATCTTCCTGCGTCTGCGTGCGCGCAGATGAAGGTATGAGAAAAATGTTTTGTAAAAAAACAAACACCACCTTGAAAACACAATCTTCGCCTTCTTTTTTATTTTTACTTCTCATCAATTTCATTTCATAAATTTTAAAACAAAAAAGAAAACTAAGATAGCGTTGGTGGAAAATGCGAAAGCAAGTGCGTAGAAACAAACACATAGTTCTCGAACACAATGGCGTCACACGGTCGCTACCGTCATCTGACGCCCCCCTAAAAAGCCCTACACACACACAAACACACACTTCACCGTTTGAAGAGACTCGGTGAAGAAGCAAAGAGAAGCTGTTCTCCACACACAACTTCTCTCTTCCACCATCTCTTCAAATGGAAGGCGGTGGTGAAGAATCGATCCACGATCTTCACTTCACCTCTGTTGATTCCTCAGAGGAATCGATCGTCGATCATCATTCTCAACCGCCGCCTCACGATTCCGACGAACTTCCTCCTCCTCCGACGACCACCGCCGCTGCCCCCGCCCTAACCGATGAACTTCGGGACAAAATCATCAAACAGGTATATAACAAACTTATTATCACATAATACGCGATGTTGTTGCTTTACTGTAAAGTTAGGGTTCTAGGATGATTTGTGGTTGTTTGATTCGTAGTGTATTCGAACTGTTGATTTGTGCGCGTTTGTAGGTTGTAAGTTGTAACTGTGCGTTAAGAGTTTGCGTTGATGATCTGATATTCTGATCGAGTCGATTAGTCGGACTTACGTTTATGCGTTAGGTAGTCGCGCTTTTGTTTGTGCGATCCTTGTGTATCTCTTCGTGTCTCTGTATGTGTTATTTTGCGGTAACAAACTTGTTTATACGTGCGTGTGTGTATTGCAATAATATAGTATTTTCCCAGAGTTACCTGATTGGCAGGTTATATGTTTTCCCAGAGTTACCTGTTTTCCCAGAGTCTTATACAGTCGATTTTCTTAGCTTTTGTTAGAAACGTAGAAGCGTAAGATGTAGTTCTTCTGTTTGTGTTCAATTTAGGCACTAATAAGCTTTAATCCTTTGGTATATGATTGTAAGTATAAGAAAGGACCAGAACATCGTAATATATAAATTAGTATTATAGAAGATATGTGCACATGGTATTGATTTTGGTTTTTTGGGGAAAACATATTGCTGGAATTGATATATCATTTACTTTCCTCAATTGATTGTAGACAGGAAAAAAAAGAGGTCTGAATGTTAAACTGACAATACCCGATAAAAATAGATGATAATAATTCACTTCTGATGATTTAGTTTATTGACTTTGGGCTCCTTAAATACCACATTATTCAGTCTCATGTGTAATGACTCTTATATGGAGTCGCCCAAGTAATTGTATTAAAGTTAGAATAGGATTAAGAATATTTAGCTTAATGATCAAGTTTGTTTAGTATAAATATAGGGTACATGTTTAGTTTTTAGGTTGTCAGAGTTTTAATAATAACAAGGATTCAAACAAGTATTCGATCTCAACTTTGAGATACAAAATCGTTTTCTGTTTGCCTCTGCTGTTCAACAGTCAACACAATTGAATATTGTGTACCAAGTCCCAATTGAAGTGTGGATCAGGGTGGAACAACAGGCTTGACCAAGAAGGTCAACAGGAAGTTTTTATTTTTGTCAATAGCAGGGTTTCTCACTGAAACATCAGGTTTGATTTGCATCAGCAGCCTTTGATCAAAGGTTGATTTTTGGGTTTCTGTTGTTAACATCGGGGCTGTAGCAATCAAGAGGGTGCAGGGGGTGTTCAGCTGAGTCAGGGAGAGTTTGAGTAATAAGACAGACAGTCAGAACAGACCTGTAAACTACGCACAAGCCAAAAAGCAATCCAGGAAGACGAATTGATCAAACAGCAGAAGGGTAGCAAAAGGAGAGTGCTTCGAGTGATGCTTTTTCATGGAGTGCAGCAATCAAACTCAGGTCTGGATCAAAACCCATAAACTCTGTTAACCTACAACAGAAGAACTTGAAAAATAGAGATGACTCAAGTAGATTATCAAGCATTGCCCACTGTTAATGAAAATAATACAACATCGTTTCAATGTCCAATGCTAACGAAAACAAGCAACAAATATGGACCATTTGTATGAAAGTGATCTTGAATGTCCATGTATATGGGATACCATTGAACCGAGATCGACTGATGCTCAAAAGAGTGACATTGTAACTGCATATTTGTTGTAATCCACTTCCGAAGATCAAATACTACAAGTTGGCAATCTCAACACAACAAAGGAAATGTTGGACATGATTAAAAGCCGACATCTAGGTGCACATTGGGTTAAAGAGGCGAGACTCCAAACACTGTTGACTGAGTTTGATGGCTTAAAGATAAAGTAGTCAGATATGATAGCTGATAGCTGACTTTGCTGGAAAGCTAACGAGAATAGCCTTAAAGTCGGCGGTTCTAGGGGAGATAATTCAAGAGTCAAGTTAGTCAAGAAGTTTGTTAAAAAGCCTCCCGAGGAACAAATTCATTCAGATCGTTGTCTCAATCCAGCAACTCTTGGATCTTAAGAGTTAAGACTATAGGATTTGAAGATGTTTTGGGTCGTTTTAAAGCCTATGAAGAAAGTATCAAGGATGATTAGACTCAAAACCTAGAAACAAAGTCAACTATTATTCACGAGCACCAATGAAAAAAGCAAAGAAAAAGGAACATAAGTGTGAGCATTGCGGATTTGCGGTAGTGGAAACTCAAACCGGGAAGACCTTGGACGTGGCTGAGGTAGAGATTGGGGCCGGGAAAGGTCGTGGCGGTAGTCGAGTACGACATGATATAAGCCACGTCAGGTCTTACAAATGCATGTGTTTAAGACAAGATCAGGGTGGTGATTATTGGCTTATTCTTGCCGATAACTCAAAGTTAGAGGGGTTAATTAGTAAGTTTTGTTTTTTAATTGTTTTATTTTAAAGAAGTTGGTCAGAAGGTGTTTGAGTTGGCCAAGAAATTGTATTAAAGTTAGAGCAGGATTAGAAATATAGCTAGCTTAATGATCAAGTTTGTTTAGTATAAAAATAGGGCACGTGTTAAGTTATTTTAGGTTGTTGAGTTTTATTAATAACAAAGTGTCGATCTCAAGTATGTGATATAAAACCGTGTCCTGTTTGTCTAGCCATCAAAACATATGAATCCAGGAATCACTAATTGACAGCTTGAATTTTCTTAAAGAGACTTGTGTTCTTTTTATGCAGGTGGAATACTATTTTAGTGATGAAAATTTGAAAACTGACAAGTTTTTGCTGAAATATCTTGCGAAGGATGAGGAAGGCTATGGTAAGTAATTTAGCACTTAATGAGTGATACTGTTTATATGTCAAGTTTTTGTGTGTTTTCTATTTGTTTTAAAGTGCCTGTTGGTTGCCTTTGGGTGGTTTAAGACAGGTGAATGCATTACTTTTTAGATTTTGTAGGGCTATAGATTTCGTTATACTGATATAAGCATTTGGCTCTTGGGTGCAACACAAAAAATAGACGCAGTCTTGGTTTTAAAAGGCACGAGCTTGGTTTAATGAGGCACGAGGTGCTCGAAGGCATTTTGGTTTTAAAAGGCTAGGTGTGAAGCGCACGCCTATGTACAACCAAATAAGCTGTATTTACAACTAGAAACGGCATATCTTTCATGTGTTTTACATACAAACCTTGTTAATAACTAAACCTTTTATAATATCTTTGATCTGTTTTGCATATAAGATTATTTATCAAGTAAACCTTTCGTAACATCTACATCCCTTAGGTTGGTTTTACATATATACCTTCCACCGACGTTAAATTTGACAAATATTGACCCAAAAGTACATGAGGTGCGCTTTTATCACCCTGATGCATTTTCCTTAGTGTGCTTCTGGTCTGCCTTTTTAAGTCAAGGGTGTGGTTTTACGGTCCTGGAAATCTAGGTGCTTAGGGTTCCAAGGTGTAAGGTGAAGGCACTAGTCTTGCGTACATGAGGCCCCTGTCGTAAAATATACTAATTTTACATGACATTTTTGACCTTATTAATTATTTAATACTTAACATAAAAGGTACTTACAAATTAATTATAAACATCAATCAAGTCAGACAAATGCAACAGCTGTATCATCAAATCTCTAGATTATAAGAAATTGGAAAATAGTTAACTACCTGGACAGACAAATCCAACAGCTGTTTAATCTAACTGGACAGACAAATGCAACAGCTGTTCAATATAAGTGGACAGACAAATGCAACAACTGTTTAATCTAATTGCACAAACAAATGCAGTAGCTGTTTAAACACAAGTAAAAGCAAAAATGTCAATCTAATTCACCATTGAGAGCATTAAGCCCAAAAGGACGAACAGACAAAGCAACAAACTCTAATAGGTAGGATCAAAAAATCTGACTGAGTTATGAAGATATTAAAAGCAACAAATTGTAACAGATTTAGAATCTGATTTGTTAATCTCATGCTTGAAGTTCATAAAAGTTATGACTCACCATAAAAACAAATATAAACTTTCAAAGTTTGTACTCCAACTTGGAGAATTTTTTTTACAAAGTGAGTAATACAGTTTTTAGACACAATTTGGTTCACCTTAAAGTACAGTTAAGCTGAAAACTCACAAATATAAACAACAAAACAAACAGCAAAAATATTAAGAACTTCGAAGTGATTTTACAGAATATAAGCATAAAGTGTTCAATTTGAAGAACAAAATAATTAAAAACAGACTTAGAGGAAAATAACTGAAGCGAGAAGATAGAAAGGTTTGATGAAGCGAAAGGGAGTAGGAACACGAGGAATAGCTTATTCCAAATGTTTATGATCAGTTAGCTTGCTTTGTTTATAAGCAAAAATTCAAAAGCAAAGCTTTATACGGACCTTCTATTGTACTCTATGATATAATTGAATAATTGAATCAAAAATTTATCAAACCAGTCTTAACAAAATTAAGAGCATCATCTCTTTTAGTAAGTTCCAGGAACTAATACATTGAAGTTGTGATATTTTTTAAAAGAACTTGAAGGTATCTCGTTCCATAAAATGGATTTCCTAGTCTTCATGAAGTAAGGTTATTGACAAGATATGTCAAATTAATCTTCAGGGAAGTTACATGCTGTAATTTTGCAGTTCCTGTAGCAGTTATTGCTTCTTTCAAGAAATTGAAGAAGCTGACACCTCACAAATCGCTTATTGTGGCTGCACTCAAGGAATCTTCTTTTCTGGTAAGTTATCCAAGTCATTACTTGAGAGTGTTTATTTTAATTTCACCAATATAATCAGCAAGTGGTTTGGCTTGAATCTTGTGGTTCTTGTTCTATATTGGTTGTTAATTTAATTAATTTCAAATCCTCATGCCGAACATTGTGTTAGCAATTCGTAAAACTAGAGCTTGTGTAAATGACTGCAGACTTTAAGTTCAAATGAGAGGAAAGTTAAACGTATACATCCTTTCCCGTTGACTGAGGTTTTGGATCCGGAGGTATACTCTTCTTTTTTGCTAGCGATAAGTTGATATTGAATTTTAATTTTTATCATAAGTTAATAATAATTATTCATTTTCTAATATGAATTTAACAATACAAAGAATATTTAAAAACGAATAATCAACCTTTCATCTCTTACTGAAACGTGAATGTGTTCTCTTGAGCATGATATCTAATAAAATAGGTTTTTCTTTTTATGCCAGCTATGCACTGTTCTGGTAGAGAATCTTCCAGAGGATCACACAATAGAGAACATGAAGAAAATATTTTCCGATGCAGGAATGTATGCCGCTTTTCCATTTTCTCGTGTTTTTAGTTTTGAAACTTTTAACTTCTCTTGTGCCAATTCTCTCTCAATAAATTATAAAATCATCTTCCAGTATCAAGAAGATTACTGTTCATGAAGAAAATGCTACAAGGGATCCAAAAAAATGTAGTATTGAGGAGAAGCTTTTGAGTGGTAAGGTACTCTTCAAATTCTGTAGACCATGAGTCATGTTGTCTGTCTGCGTTTCTGTTATCCTTCTAATCATCGGTTGATGATAACTTAGCATATCATTTTAAGTCAATTATTCTTATTGGTGTATATTTGTTGGTCACGTCTTGAAAACAATGTGAGACAAGTGACACAATTACACAAATGTAATGTTTTACGTTTTTTGCATGATCTAGACTTTACGTGTTATTTATTTGTTATATTTTTTATTTGTGGATCTTGAATTTGCACTTCCATTACTAACGATTGTCACCATTCTTGTTTGCAAGTTGCATGCGGTTGTGGAATATGAGACTGTTGAGGCTGCCGAGAAGGCGGTAAGTTTGAAGTTCTCTTTTCAGTTGGCATCTCTTCTATGATGAGATGAATGATTCAGTGGTATCAGATCACAAATGTTGAAATGGGACAGGCCAATCCCAGACGTGTTTATCCAAATTGTTTACATCTTTCTGTAAATAATTAGTGTCAATTATAATTATGAAATATATTTAATTATAGTAATAAAGCGGTTTTTACATTCCAAATACAATTTGGTTACATTTCTGACCGGTTTGACTTACTCAACCTATGTGTCTCATCTCCTTTTAAGCTAATGTTTTGCTTTACCCATTTGAGCTATTTCTATTTATATTCAAAGTGTAGGGTGTTTTACACACTCAACTGGATTTCGTCTTCTTCAGGTTGCTACTTTAAACAATGAGCATGACTGGCGAAATGGCATGCGAGTCAAGCTTCTCAAGCGCAGGGTAAATTCATTCCTTCTACTAATTTCTCCCATGGTAACTTTGATTTTGCTAATAATATCTTATAATTAGGTCAAGAATACACTGAAGAAAAAGGGACATGATTCTGAGAAGAAAAACAATATACAAGTAGATTCACCTGGGGACAAAGAGAACCAACAATCAAGTGAGCACCATAATGATACACCAGATGAAGAGGTAATATTGTTGAATATGAAAGGAACACAGCAAAGATTATTCACTTATTTTAGAGGTGGCTAAATGGGGTGGGTTGGTCAAAACAGATTGTGTTTGACCCACAAAACTTTTTCTTTCAGTTTTAAATAGTTAATGCGTTAATTATGATTTTACCTAAACTTTCATGGCGTTTTCTAACATTTTTTATTAGCATGCATCACATAACGGGGAGCGTCAATCCAAGGATAATAATGGAAACCGTGGTCAAAACAGTAGACGTTCTAGAAAACACAAGCATCAAGGACCTACTGGCATGGGTAAGACGATCACTAACCGATTTTTTACATATCTGTTTTGAAAACCTTGGTCACTAATAATTAACATTATCTGTTGACAAGATAACAAACATGTTGATTGCATAACAAATATAGGTCACGGGGCAACATTCCATAACCATGGGGGTGAAATTTCCAAGCCGCCTCCTGGACCAAGAATGCCAGACGGTACAAGGGGATTTACGATGGGACGTGGAAGACCTCTTAGTTGACGCTTAGAATCCAACTCGTCTTTGTCCAGGTTTGATCTTTTTATGCGCCAAATATGCAATTAAAAACTGGATGAGAACCCCACAAAATGTGTAGATGTCTGCAAACTTGAATGATTGTGGATTAATTTACTTTTGTGATGGTGTGTAACATATGGCAACTTAAGTTTATGGTGTTTCTATGGTGGTGTTTTGTGGGCTGGAATGTCAACATTTTTTTGATATGTGTTCAATTGTTCAAATATGTTGGGATGAGTTTTACTGTTATAAGTATACAATATAGTTATATTAAATGTGATGATGCATATAATATTTTTAAAATGACGAAAAATTGTTTTATGATATAGCAGTTTATGATGTTGTGAGCATATATAATGAGTTTGGATGATTTTTTAACGTGTTTCAAGTTCGTGTTCAAGTACAATTTTCATGTTATCCTTATGGTGATGTTAAGAGATTCTTTGGGGATAAAATTTAACTTTTTTTGTAATGTTGTAGAAATTGTACGTTCTATTAGTTCACATGTTATACTTTTCATATGACAATCATGAGCGTGTGTCGGTTTTGTAGGTTAAATGTTGAAACACAATTGGTACAATAACAATTGGTAAAGTCACTCATATAGTTTTATCAAGTATAACAAAGGAAATACTTTTGATGCTTCTTATATTATATTCTATCTATAGGAAGAAAATAATTAACTCTTAATTTGATAGCTTATATTAATTATTGCTTGATTTATGTTTTGATTGATATTATTGTATTTGATTGTTTGATTATTGACTTTTCAATTCCAAAGATAAATTCTAGACAGATTCAAATTTATGACCCATAACTTATTTAATCAACTTTTGAATTTTGAACATGTTGACCCACATACATGATTAGAGCAGTCATTCACCCCTTAATCATGATTTGTGCTGCACTTGATTGTTCATAGTAATGTTGGTTCATTATCCACACATTGTGCTAAGTTTGCCTATTTTTTTTCTTCGACTTTAGACAATCACTTAGAGCCCAAGCTCACCGCATTTGTAGCATCTAACATGGCTTGATTCCATTGTAAACGTTCTCCATTTTGACCTTTTCTGGGTCCCGACATCTTTCTCGGCCACGCCCAAAGTCATCGCGGTTTGAACTTTTACAACCACATTGCTATCATACTCCCTTTCAGAAAACATTAACCTCTCATGTGTTTCTTCTTTAAACCTTTACAACCACATTGCTATCATACTCCCTTTCAGAAAACATTAACCTCTCATGTGTTTCTTCTTTTGTTGAGTCCTTTAATAGGTTACGCATATGCACTCAACCTTCCAACAGGTTTATCAAACAACATCAAGTCCAATTCAAAGCATTGTACTAGGCTATGAATTGAAGGAATGACTTGGGCATAGCATTGAACCACCGTCTCACCAAAACATTCTCTTTAATGTTTGACATGAGACTTCTTGCTTTTGAGGCTAGCCCACTCAGTTTGCTTGCAAGAACATCTACCGAGTCATCCTCCTCCATTTGCAAGCTTTCGATATTCATCTTGTTTTCAAGCTACCGTCTCACCAAAACGTTCCCTTTTTATGCACTTATGGTTGTAATTCTTTGCCAAAAGAACAAGCCTAACATGTTTTTGTTGAGGAAGGTTTTGAATACTTTGTTGATAATAATCTAACATTTCACCCCGAATGATTCGAAGAAGGTTTCGAACGAATAAATATATGTTTTTAATAATTGTCGGTCAACTGGAAACGAATATTGAGTTCTTTTGAACCACTTTCAACGCACTGGGTCATTAGAGTTTTACCTCTACAAAAATGCATTTTTGCAATATGACAACCAGTATAATGAATGTTCCAGACTCATCTGATGAGTGTTCAAATTCGTTTGAGAGAACACTTTTGTGATGTTATGAATTTGTATTTAAAAGAATATCTTTGAAGACCAACGTACAAGGACGTGTTCAAATTCGTTTGAGAGAACACTTTTGTGATGTTATGAATTTGTATTTAAAAGAATATCTTTGAAGACCAACGTACAACGACGTACAACTATTATGCGCTGCACATGAGCAACGCTATGGTATTCTGGGAATGTTGGGGCACTTAGATTGCACACATTGGGTTTGGAAAAATTGTCCAATCGAATGAGGGTGCATACACGAGAGGTGATATCCGCGGATTTGTGGATTTGGCATGTATTTTTCGGAACTCCTGAAGCTAACAACAAATTGGGCAACGATAGTTAAAGCGTTGTTGTTCCCAACAGAGGGGATGCTAAACGTATTCGATTCAAAAGAGAGCAAGAAGCGGGAAAAAAGGACATGAACGAGCTTTTGGGATCTCAAAAGCTAAATGACAAATACTACAACTCGAAAAACAACTACATCCTATAAGAACCAGAAAAATAATGTATGTGTGTATTTTTTTACACAATAGCATTGAAGAATGATTGTGATTAATTTGAAGATCCTTCAAATAATGAACTGGTAGAACATGATCACTGTCATGTATACCTTCGAGTGAATCTCAACGAGCATTTGGTGTATTTTTTCAATCAAATCAAACAAACCATTATAATTTTTTTAAAGTATTTTTAATTTTCAAGATGTGAATATTTTGTGTTGTACTTTTATTTTAAAAAATGAAGTTTGTTTTATTTATTTATTTGAATTTAATTTAGATAAAAATTAAAATGTAAATACATATTTATAAAAGAATTAAATTAAAAACAATAAGGAAACATGAAAAAAGCTGGGATGATACCATGTAAAACAGAAAAAAACTTAGGGAAATAGAAAAAATTGACGTGCCATCAATATATCAAACGAGAAAAAACAAGATGGTTTTAGCGTATCTCTATTTATAGCTTTACTTTTGTTGACAGTGAATTTAGTTTAACAATCTAACTTTTGTTATAGCTTTACTTAAATGAGAATTCAAGCTATTTGGAAACATTTTGATTTATGTAAATGATCAAACGGTCTAAACAAAGCTCGATGAAAGAAATGTTAGTCGTTTTTTAACTCGAAATTAAACTTGACTTTGAAAGCGTAAATGGTTTCGACACTAGCTGGACCGTTCCTATTGGTTTGGTTATTCTCATTATAAAGCTAGTTTTGAATTTTATTGACTCAAATCAAACCAATTTCCTATGGGTTGGGTTATTAGTTATTACCACTATTTAAATAAATTTAAAACAACCGCTTTTGATTTTTGTTAGATCAAAACCGAATCAGTTTTCACCTGTATGGTTTTAGCGTCTCTCTATTTCTAATATTTACAAGACCTAGAAGAGAATACTAACACGTAAGGTAATTGTGGAAAGTATTCCTTTCCGTGCTTAATGCATAACTTCACCAACGGAACAAACTGCCAGATGGAAATTACAATAAATAAGTTACTAAGCCACAAAAAAAAAAAAACAAAAAAAACCCTACATTCACTAAACCATAAACATTATAACCAAAACCAGAAACCCAAACCTTAGACCCGATAAACCCAACCCTCTAACACCACCCGAAACAGCAACCCGTATATCATCCACCACGGGTCCGCATAAAGAGCTCATATCATCGCTCCGGGTGTTATAATACACACTATAGAACGCCACCCGAGTCCTCTCGGCCTTGGCCGTGAAGTTAACATTCGCAGTTTGGAACGTGGAATTGGCATTGGGTGTGTAGTGGACGTTTTCGGCTTGGTCACCTGCAAAGGCCATGACCGCGAGTGGTTGCTTGCACGAGTCACCCGCGTGGCCCAGTGAAAAGGACATTGTATAAGGTTTGTTGGGAGTGGTTGTGACCATTTGTGAGATGATTCCTTCTTTACCAGAGAGTAACTCGATGGCCCGTTTGCCTCCGGGTACCAAGAAGTGGTAGGAATCGATGTAACGAACCGCTCGGTTTGACTCGACTATCCAGCCCGGTAGTGATGAGGTTTCTTCATCGAGGTTGGTTGGGAGTAGGACTCCTAGGGAAGCATTTCTAAACATCCATGGACCTTCTTCAAAATCCCCATTCAATACTGCATTATCTGTTATCAAAATAAATATTATTATTTTTGTTAATTTAGTAATGAAAATTAAGAAAATGACAACATCCAAATCAGTCATCAATTAACCAGAAAGGTCATGTTTGAATCAAGCTTACAGGTTTATAGGTTCACTCGTTTAACTTTTTTTTTAATTTGAAATAAAAAAGAAAAATGTTAATCCAATGAAATCATGATTAGTTACTTCATGTCAAATTTTAAATGATAATATAGAATAGAGAATTAGTTGAAAATATTCATGTCAAACTTTAAATGATAATAGAGAATAGAGAGTTAGTTGAAATGATTATATAGTTGAAAATATTCATCTATATGTATTTTTTTTATTTTTTTTGAATTTAGAGTATTAATATGTAAAAGTAAAAATAGAAAAAATATAAATTAATCGATTGCTTGTATATGTCAACCCTAAAAACTCATATCTCATTTGGGTTTATGCGTCTCACGATTTCAGGCTTGTGGTGTGTTCTTATTCAGGTTCATACCAAATTCAACTCGTAAACCCGACCCATTTAACACCCCTAGTCTTGACCCTGGGCCATTTCTTGGATCTAAATGTTTGGATGAAACAAACCTTTTGGTTTGGTGGGTACGAAAAGCTTTTTAATGGCAATGTCATCGATGATGGGCCCACACGTCGGGTCATCCTCCATGCCAGGGTTGGTGAAAACAACATTGGCGTCTTCTTGGTCTGCTTGAAATGCCCAAGCGTATGTGTCCCATCCTTGGACACTATACAATGTTTGAAGATCAATGGTCTGTGACGCTGGTGGAACCGACACGTTTAATGACTCTAACTGTGCACATGTGCGAGATGCACTGAACGTGATCGAGTAGATTTCGCCTTTTTCCAACTTCACCTCTTGGCTAATCTGAGCATCATTGCCTAGCCTCGCCGCATGTCTACCTTCGGGTACAATGAGGATCATTCCTCCTTGTTTTTGCCCCGAGGCCACTAGCTCCACTGTGCCCTTCAACTTCCAGCTTGGGACGCCGTCAGGGCCGTCAGTGGCACCGTCATCTGAAAAACCTCCGGTTGGGGCTGTCTCAAAGTTACCATTCGCTAATAAACCTACAAACAGTCAAAACAACGTTATGTATCATATGAGATTATTTTACATGGTAAATGTGATAAAAAATGTCAAAATTTTCGTATAAAATTATGATCTGTTTATTTTTTGTTTTCTTAATAATTTTATAATACAAATTTGGAAACAACTTAAAGTAAAAGATACCATGATAAGCTGATGGGGCCAAAGATTTCGCGGCAAAACATAACACTACATACCGGTAAAAACAATTACTTTATAGAAAATCGCAACCTTTACTTTCTTTATAAAATTAGCAATTATTAATTAAAAGTAATATTGCTGAGTTAATATCTCTTTACAAAAGGGTTATTTTTGGATATTCTAAAACAATATTTTAAAAAATAGAGATTTGCTCTTCTATTTGTTCCACAGTAAAACGCAAAAAAGTGTTCATGGTTTTGACATTTTGTACCTTCGTGATGATTGTCTTTTATAAAAATAATATGAGTTTTAATCATTATATAATGAAGACAACAATATTTTAGAAATGATCTATAACATTTGTGTATGATCAGATATATATTTCAAAAGCGAATTTCATCATATGTTTATTTATTTATTTTGTATTTGAATCTAGTTGGTGATGGGTCTATTCAGTAATAAATGTAGTTTGGCAAGAGGTTCAATTGATTGGCAATGTAAATAAAACCCAGAATAATAATAAAGTTCCATACCATAGCAATTATGAGATTGCTTCAACGGTTCAACCAGAATATTACAAAAAGTCGAAGGTAGTGGTTTTCTTTTGTTTTTATTGAACAGTTATATTGCTTTTTTTATGGTGCAGAAAAAACTTTTTACCCCAAAATATCTAACTAATAAAGTTTATGAGTAAACCCAGAATATCTCTAAACCTAAAGGAATATAACTAAAACTAGTATATGTATCACTAAAATATTCTTGAAATACATTCTATTATGCACAATGTCACACATAAACACGTATAAATAAATATATCATCCCATAAAATGCATTAAACAATAGCAAAAATAGATCTTAATAAAACTTCCGACATGAGTCATGATCATCATAAACCTTGTTTCAATCAAATAGAGAAACATGAAGTAATATAACAGAAAAGCAAAGAATTGTGTCCAACAACAAATGGTAAACAATCATATATTGTTCTTATAATTAGTTGTAAGCTGTTGAGATGGTGACTTGTAAACGGCAAAAGCTTGTACTAGAATATCAAGTAGACAATTTCTCACAAAAATAGCTATTGAACAGAACAAGTATGATTATTGATTAGAGATGCCTTTCTTATACTTTATTATATTTCAACTTCAAGGTTGCTATTTCTTAAATATCATGGTTGATAATATAGGGAAAAAAAATGAAGAAAACGAGTTAACATGGGATATAACTTTAATTATTTGTACTTGAAACGAGGCTTCTAAAGAAATGGTATATGTTCACAATGTACCTGTTTGTACCAAAATGAATTTTCAACCATATATATCTTGTCTATATTCTTTTTATAAAAGAAGATAACCTTTTATTTTATTTTATTTTATTTTCAGTACATTTTTTATGATGAATACCCAACACTCATTATATACTTCTGAAAGTAGATAATTACTCTACTGTCCATTTTATGGGACTTGTACCCACCCTACTTTAGTCGTAAGTAGGATGAACATCATATGTCACTAGGTCAAAACAATAATAAACAGATAACTTTTTAGTAAAAAAATAATAATAATTTATTAATACATTTGTTCATTTTTTATTCTCTAGTGTTAATAGTTTTGAGTGGTTATAGTTGTGTTTGGTATATTATATGAAATGGTTTTGAGTGAATGGGAATAAATGAGGGAAAAAATGTTATTGTGGATTGATATATTTGAAAAATTACTGTTCAATTCTTATAAATATTTTAATATTTTTTTAAAGTGATTGTGAGTGCAGGAAAAATAAAAAAATAATGATAAGAATATAAAAAATATTATTTAATTGAAAATAAAAGAAAAAATATAATGATTTTTAGTGTAGTTATATGGATAAAAATAAAAAAACTATTCTGAATACTCTAATCAAAGATGTATATTTAAAAGTAGAAGTAACTCATGTATGAGTTAGTAGCTTTAAAGTTTTTTTACACAAAACGTGTAAAACACCTTTAGCGTACTATACTTCAGCGAAAAAAGCTACATTTTACTCCCGAGGGGATATGATAGTAAATATAGCTTAAAAAATAATATAGACACAAAGAAGTCGGTGTGTACCTTTAAGATCCAAAATATTGTGAAGAAACAACGTTTTGGGGTGCATTATGACTTGTACACTGTAGTACAACCGATTGTACAATCACAGGATTTCAGCATTTACTAACAAAATCACACAAGGACACACAAATTGCTTCTCCGTGAAAAGCCCTGTGAAATCCGTAACAGAAAACACACACACTCTTTAACGTTGATCTTTAATTACGAAGCTCAAACAGTCAAATCTCTCGATTTCACTCCAGTTATGAGCCAATGAACACACATTCGTGAACAATACTCAAATACAGCAAGTAAAAACACTCCACAACAGAAAATGAAAACAAAAACAGATCTAAAATACAGTAAAACAAGCATAAATTGTGAAAAACTGTGTAAAATCAGCAACAGAACACGCAATTTGTTTTACTTTGAGTTTGATCTCAAATTACGAAGCTCAAACAGTCAAATCACTCGATTTTACTCCAGTTACGAGCCAATGAAGACATATTTGTAAACAACACTCAGATACAACAAGCAAAAACACTCGACAACAGAAAACGAAAACGAAAACAGATCTGAATACCGTAAAACAAGCATTAATTGTGAAGAACTGTGTAAAATCAGTAACAGAACACACAATCTGTTTCAGTTTGAAGTTTGATCACAGATTACGAAGCTCAAACAGTCAAATCACTCGATTTCACTCCAGTTACGAGCTAACGAACATACATTTGTAAACAACACTAAAAAACAGCAAGCAAAAACACTCGACAACAGAAAACGAAAACAAAAACATATCCAAAATACGGTAAAACAAGCATAAATTGTAAAAAAACTTGTGTAAAATCAGTAAATGAACACACAATTTGCTTTACTTTGAAGTTTGATCACAAATTACGAAGCTCAAACGGTCAAATCACTGGATTTCACTCCAGTTACACATACAATGCGCACGAATTCATAGAAACAGTCGACTACCGAAAACGAAAAGAGATCTCGAATGGTGTAAACATGATGAAATTGAAAGCAGAAACAGAGAGACGAGAAGAATAGAAGAGTACGTACCGTCTTCTGCAGCGAAAATTGCAAGGAGATGAGAGATGATAAGGCAAAATATCCAAAACGATTTGTTTGTTGGTGAAGTTGAAGCCATTATCTCGTGTAAGGATTGAAAGGTGTTGGTCTCTCTCTCTCTCTCTCTCTCTCTCTCTCTCTCTCTAGAAAACAGAGGGAGTGGAGAGTGGGGGTGGGGGAGTGTGGCTTTTTAACCAAGATTCCTGCAACTTGCTTTTGCTGGTGTCTGCTTTAATAATATTTTACTAAAAAAATAGAAGGGAATTATTATTATTATTATTATTATTATTATTATTATTATTATTATTATTATTATTTTGTTTTATTACTGAGGTACGGTAAATTTAAATTCCTTTACATTTTTATTAATAATTGTTTTTTTTTGTTTTTTTAACTTTAATTTGTTACAGGGAAAGGTGGCCGCACGGTCTTCTTATTCCTTCACCCTCCAATCAGAGCATCCCGATGACGACTTTTTCGCTTTCTGTCACGTCGAAATTCTACACCCTTTTATTTATCAAACTTTTTTAACACCAACGTATTTTTATTCGAGCTGTTCTGGCAGAATCAAGATAACCTCGGCTCTGATACAACCGAGCCAGCCCGGCTTGATTAGAATTTAAAGCCGAGCTGGGAATCCTAACCCAAACTTGGCTTGGTTATTAATCGAGTTGTTTGGTTTAACTCGTTTTGACTCCATTTTAGATCTTAAAGATAATTAAAAAAAACCAAATGCAAAATAAAATTTAACATACTACAGAATTCATAATTAATTTATATCAAGTTTCAATAAGCATAAATTAAATTAAAGATTTTAAGTTCAACTTCAACAAAATACAAATAATTTTATCATCATCTAAACCGAAAGAACCAAACCCGCAACACTACATAACATCTGATGGTTTTTATTTAGTAAAAAAAATGAAAGTATGCTAAAATAATTTATTTTGGAGTTAATTACATAAATGGTTGGGTATTAAAGATTTTTTATAACAGGTTGAGGTATTATGTTTTTAATTTTGTTACAAGATTGGGTATTAAGACTAAAAAACGTTAGTTTTTCTGTTAAATTAATATAAAATAACTAAAATATCTCTAGATGGTATTCTCTTTTATTCAGGTACCATATGTGTAATTATCTATAACTTAAAATAATCCAACCTCCACCCACAATCCCCACCCACATCTCTTTTCAAAATCAAGTTACCACCACCATGTTACTCACCATCACTGTAGCCCACCACCACCATGGTCAATACCCAGTTCAGACCTCAAATCACCACTAAATTCACCATCGCCGCCACATAAGAAATACCCTAACCATCAGTCACCATCAAAAGGGTAAACCACCGCCATCTAGACACCACCATTGGCACCATCAACATCATTTTGTCAGCCCACCCATTTAATAAAACCACCATAATCAGTTGCAATTACACCGTTGGTTCCCCCCCACCTCAACTTTTTCTCAAAACCCTAAAACCCAACTGGGGATTCTTGATTTTGGGGCTTGTATAAAGATGTGGTAATTCAATGAAGGTGAAGCAACATGGATTGTGTGATGGTGGCGATGATGCGACGATGAAGATGATGTTAAAGGTGGTGTTGTATCATTTAAAGAGTTAAAGACATCTGTTAGTGTTGATACCTTAACTCGTTACAAATTGAAAACACATTACCCAAACTTGTTTCAAAAAACTTTTAGTACCTAAACCCGTTATTTTCAATAAGCCACATGGACTATTTGCGTAGTTAACTCTTTATTTTAATATACAAAATATAGAAGCAACATATAAAACAATCCAATACAAACATTATAACTTAATATTTTGACATTAAAAATAACTAAAAATATATATTATACTTTTAACAAATGAGTAAATGTCATGATATATGTTTATACATAAAAATAATATATAGTACAAGTAAAATAACCCGAACCATACTGAGTCAAGCTAAAAAACAAGCTAAATTAATGAAGTCGAGTGAGCTTTGAGCAACAACAGAGCCGCAAACTATTTGGACAACTCTATTCTTTTTTGAGAAAATGCCCAAAACCTCTTTTTCCTGTACACTTTTTTTTAAAAATCTCCCCTCTAATAATTTATTCTCAAAACGTCATATCCAACAAGGTGCCAACACCTCTAAAACACAGGCGGGGGAGAATGGCCACTCAAAATCATACGTGTGAAGGCAGCTGCCCGTGATTTTGAAAAAAAAAACTTTTTTGTTAAATGATACATGTACGATTTTAAGTGGCCCAAATATAATGGCATCTGCGCATGTCATTAGAGGCATCATTCTTGTCTGGGTTCACATTTTGAGAAAAAAATTATTTGGGTGAACATCTTGAAGGAAATTTGGGAGGAAATATTTTTCTTTCTTTCTTTAATCGCAAATGCACAATCTTATTTCAAAGCATAGATGTTATTATAATCGGGTTCATGTATTTGTTTTCTGGTCAGAACCGCACCATAATCCTCTCAAGGGGAAACCCTTAACTCGAAAAACCACCTATCTTAACTTTAAACATTTTGCTCAAAGTAAAATTTAGAACCAGTGGTCTTTCTATATTTATATGTTTTGAGTATCCCGTTTAAACCATTTACGCTAAAAATCATTAGTTTAACGATAACATATTCTACCCATCTTGCAACCCACTCTACTTAAATAACACCACAATTAACTCTAAAGATCATTGGTTTAATCACTTTATATTAAATCGTTATAAACAAAGCTCAAATTATTAGCTTCAATAGGTGTTGCATCACTTTAACTCGAGTGACTTTGTCATTCTACTCAACATTCCAGCATTTTTATTTATCAAATACCTTATCTCTATAATTTTTTTACATATATTATAAAAAAAACCATAGATTATAAAATGATGTGCTCTCCTATCAATGATTGTGTGTTTAAATCCTACAAAGTATATATGTGATAATTTATAAGTATAATAATTAAAGTAGAAAATGTGTATGTTCTCAGTAAAAAAATTTTACAAATAAACACGAATTAGTTATCTTTGTATGTTTGAAATTATTTATAAGAACTTATTTCTCATGTGACTCCGGATTTAAAAATGTCTTGGTTAGAGTTCACTTTGGCTATGATGTGAAAACATTCTTTTATATTTATACATATAGATATGAATTTTTGATGAGTTTACACGAGCGACTAGGGAAACTAAAAGCTCGACTAAAATTAAAAGATGTATTTTGAAACAACGCTAGGATGGTGCACCTATTCTTTAATGTGTTCGATGAGCTTAGTGGGAGGAGTGGTGTTTTAAGCGGAGAGTTAGTTGCCCCATTATCCTCGATTTTTCTTGTATAACACGTAAGTTTTATTTCATTTTCTTTATTTTTCATTAGTTCAGAAGATGTCCTCTCATTTTGTGAGCACCGGTAAATATTTCCTAAGGTGCTAAAGAAAATTTGAGGCGTGATATACATTTCTTATTTACCTCATATGTTGAGAGATGACATGGTATGACAAACAATTTCTAGCAATCCACCATTGGACGAAAGGGCATATAAGTAATTGCCCAAAATGATTACTTTTTTTAACCGTTAACTTACAAACTCTTTAATTCTATTTGTACATCTACATTTTCTCTTTACCCTCAACCACAAAGAAAAATACATCTTTTCTTACACACCTCGTCCATTCCCGCAACAACACAAACACTGGTTCGACTAAACTTTTGTAATATCATATAAGTTAAGTAAACTTTATTCTATTATAAAATCAAAAGAATAAAAAAAGCAGTATATATTCGACAGTTTAGTGTAGTGTATTAACTATTATGGGTTAATCATTAAAGACCAAATATATGATGGATTTATAATCGGAAGTAAGGAACAAACGCATAAAGTTATCCGGATACCGTGTTGTGGGAGTCGTGATGGTGGTCTACATTTCCCGTGTTTAGATGGTGATAAATTGTACGCGACTTTTATTGGTCCTTTTACATTTGTGGGACCCGACCCGACAACCCAATGTAGCTCTTATTATTAATTTATCATTATTACTTTTACATCCCCACCTTGAGCATCCCAAGTGCTACTAACAATTTTAAATTATATTAATATTCCAATTACTTTTATTACTCGAGTAAATCACCCGATATCATACTTAGAAGGAAACTTATTACAAATGAGAGAACATTTTGTACCAACCTAAAACCTTTTTGTTGTGGGGCATATGTGGGATTTGAATATATGTCCTCCCCTATTTTAATATGGTCTTGGTGTAATTTACCTTAACTACTTGAGTTAAAAATCATTGGTATATAATATTTATATCATGGCCAGTGTTGTGGTTGTTAGAATATAGTATTGGATCAAATTTTAATGTTATGGTGTAAACATACTATTTGTACTTTTTTTGGAGGGATTTAATGGTGTTCGTGGTATGAAAGTTTTATTTACATTTGACTTATCGTCATGGGTTTTTGTTCATGGTGTGTGAAAGCATGCACATCGTTTTACGTTTTTAACCATGTAAATTTTCTATATGTTTGTAAGTGTGTGGAATACAACAGAAAAGTATTTTCTAAATAATGTAGGACTGTGAAGAACAATGGCCATGGTTATGAGTATGAATAGAGGTAGAGAAATCTCACATCCCGGCAATTTCTATATGTTTGTAAGTGTGTGGAATACAAGAGAAATGTATTTTCTAAATAATGTAGGACTGTGAAGAACAATGGCTATGGTTATGAGTATGAATAGAGGTAGAGAAATCTTACATCCCTGCAGAAGCGTGAAATACATAGGTGTGACTATTCAGCTAAGAACACATTGATTACCGCAGGATCGTTGAAGGGTGTAAGTTACAACACAACAACATAAAGAGGAGATTAATTAAACTTTAATCAAACAGTAAATTGGATTAACCAATTTGAGACACTAATAACACAAGTAATGCAAGAGACAGAACACAAAGAACATAGGTGTATGGTTTTCAAGAATACAGTATATTGTTTTCTCTATGTTCTATTACAAGTGTTACAAAGCATAATGGAAAGATACATGAACATGAGATACTTATACTACATCCTACAGCCGGCTATACTTTGAAAGCCAGCTGGATACAATTGACTAGACACAAACAAAATTAATTGTAGAGTCAAAAGACAGATTGC
>BJCM01066915.1:0-24318 GCA_018326385.1 Flaveria bidentis | reverse complement strand
ATCCGTTGACGATTTAGGGTTGAATACTAATTCTTAATAATGCTGATAGCTTTTACAGTGGAATACCACGGATTGTTCTAAATTAGCATTACCTATGTGAGATGGATGTGAGGTCGCATCTTTAGGAGCTGATATGGCTAAGCTCTCTAAAAATCTCATGAAGAAATGGTTGTTCATGACCGGAATGAACACAACGGTAAGAAATGACCTATATTTAGATTTGACATGTGTAATACTCCTTGCTCTATTCTACTACACAACGTGGTTAGTTCAAAGACTAAATAGCTCACTACCCACAAAGTATATTCAAGTAGTACTTACTATGAAAGGTTCAAGTCTTATAACACCTCTTCAGATGCATGTCATATCTTATCTCCCTGATTTGAATATCAAAGTTCTCTTATTTTCTATTCAAATGTGGGGTATTATCGATGTTTGAATAGAAAATGTGGGGTATTGTTGAAACTTTGTTTAAATCCATGTGTGGGATTTGTCCCACATTGGAACCAAGGAAGAATACTTCCTTATAAAGAAAAATCCACTTAGCCATTCAAATGGATCACCAATTGAGCTAATGTGGATGGGCTATGTGTGTGTATGGTTGGATTAATTAATGGTCAAAGATTAGGGCCTTGGGCCTTGGGTCTCTAAGACCAATAAATTCGTTTTTATATTTTAATACGAATTTTGATTTTTTTAATAATATTTAATAATGACAGTTAATAACTGTTTTGACAGTTAATTCGGTTTAACTGTTTTGTTAACATATATATACAGATATTCTGGAACAATAAAAATACCAGAAATCTTACACACAAAAATTCGTTCTTGGGATTCATTCAACAAAGGGAGTATAGCGATTTTCGTCAGAATCAAGCATTTGTCTTGATTGATTGTTGTATCCTCAAAACAGATCCGATCACCGGAAATTTCTTTTTTAGGACACTGCATTGCAGGCCTCAATTTGTGTTTTCTTGTAAACAAATTCGTGTATTCTACAATTCAAGTACGTTTACTATATTGTTCTTGTTTGATTCAAAGTTAATAGCATAATTTGTCTATATTTATTTCGAATACTTGAGTGTAAATCTGTTCATTGATAATTTTGTAATAACAAAACATTCATATACTTTAAAGATTAATGCAATATGAATGAAAAAAGTTAAGGGTATGTATTGTTAATATCTTTTTAACATATCTTTATAACATACATGCAATAGTTATCTTTTTCTTTGACCGACAAGCACATACTCTATCACATACTTTACCTTTAAAGTGACCGTACATACAAAATTCTACGTGATTTATATCCACATTATTTGATTGCTAGTGTCAAGAAGTAAGAATCTCAATTTTATTAACAAATCAACGTCGTTATAGAAGAACCAAGAAATAACAAACCCTAAGAATGGTTCTATCTATGCGATGAACCAAAGAATCTAAAACAATTGATGAACTATCCAAATCAAACATAGACCTCTAGAACAATGATAGAAACGATGCACAACCATTCAATACAAAAAACTATAGAGAGAATACAAAGACAAAAGACTATGGTTTTTTCTAGAGACGAATATGGTTTTTTCTAGAGACGAATATGGTTTTTTCTAGAGACGAATATGTGATCTTGAACATAAAAAGACGAGTCGAGCCGATGATATGAACAAGATAGGTGTTTTGTTTCTACTCAAACAAGAAAAAGCGACCATCATTTATTCCCTGATTCCCCCATAACAACGGCTCTGAAATGTGTTAAAGAAACCAACCAACTAGTTGTTTTCTTGTTCCAACCTAGTTTAACTGCTTCAGCCCAAGTCTCTTTAGCCCAATAACAACTCTAGCTAGAGCCTAGAGGTGTTCAAAAAAACGGCTCGGGAAAAAAACTAAAACCGGTTTGGGGCCCAAACCGGTTTCAAACCAAACCAACCTGGCGGTTTAGGTTCGGTTTGTAGATTGCGTATTCCAAACCGGTTTCTAACCCGGTCCGGTTTCAAACCGGTACCCAAACCGATTTCTATATCGGTTTCCAAACAATTATTTAAAAATTTATGTCATTTCAATTGTTTCTATGTTTTATATATTACTTATTTCATTTTGATTTTAAATTATGGACGTTGTTTTAATAACAATTATGTATTGTTTCTA
Source organism: Flaveria bidentis (assembly GCA_018326385.1). NCBI lineage: Eukaryota > Viridiplantae > Streptophyta > Magnoliopsida > Asterales > Asteraceae > Flaveria > Flaveria bidentis. The sequence continues at coordinate 22,173 of BJCM01066915.1, read as the reverse complement.
ATTTTATATGTTTTAATTTTTACAAATAATAATATGTAAACGCATCTTATAGGTTTATTTAATTTATACAATTAATATGTAACATTCATCTTATAAGTTTATTTAATTTTTACAATTAATTGTTTTTTTTAATTTATAACATATAAAAAAGAAAAAAAGAACCAAACCGGTTTGGGCCCAAACCGGTTTTCAAACCGACCCGAAGCGGTTTCCAAACCGACCAAAACCGGTTTTATAAGTTTGGTTTTTTAAGCCCAAACCGGTTTAAAACCCAAACTAGTTTAAGACCAAACTGATTTTGACCACGGTTAATCAAACCGATTTCGGTTTGAACCCCAGACTAGTATTACTAAAAAGCCCTGTTTATACACCATTAACTCTAGCCCAATACAAAAAATACAAAGACAACAAAATAAACTAGATCAAAAAAATGTTTATTCAAAGCATGTGTTTGACCTTAAATTGAATGAATCATTTATTTTAACAGTAGTACATCAATTTATCATCGTAATGTTCTATTAGACACGTATAAAAGTTTTCTTAACAATAATTTTCTTTTTAAAATTTTACAATCATCTATACTATATATAAAACATATGATCTATACTATGTATAAAGCATATGAGAAAAGTATTTTAAGATATTATTAAATTAATAACACTTACCTCACTTAATGCATAAAGTACAATCATTTTTAAAAGTAAAATAGTATTTTTAGTATTATTTACAAATTACCCCTTACAATTAGTTACATAATAACCTTATAATTACTATAAATTACATAAAATTTTACATTATTTACCCATAAACCAAAAAAACTTAATTTATTTTAAGATTTATAATATATCAATCTATCATGTTTAAAACTTTTTGATACTACAATCGCAAATGTGTATCTTAATGCATAAATATACAAGTCCTCATACAAAAATCAATTTATTTGGTGTTTTAAATTTTAGTTTAAAAAAATATAATAAACATTTATAAAATTATTATAAAATTAACAAAAATTAAAAACTCGTATCAGATGTAAAATATTGTATCGCCGCATTACGCGTGCACCCTTCTAGTATTTATAAAAACAACTATCATTACCACCAGAATACTATCGGAATACAAAATAATAATTATTATTAAATTAATTATATTGGTGGGTTGCGTGAATCAAAATTCCTAATATCACCACACCCTCAAACCTCAAAATAGTGCTAGTGAAAAAAGAACTAAAGAAGATGGTGACCCAACGGTTGAGATAGAGTGACGGTCACAGACTCACAGCTCCCTTTACATATGTCCACTGTGTGTCTATAACTCTATATCTATACGCCACAATTTCTTTGAGAAATAGAGAAAAACACAAAACACACACACATACTGTGTGTGGAAGATCAACAATAGTTCACTTTTTCCCTTTCATTTTGTTCGTTTCATCTTCTCCGGCGAACAACCACCGGTACAATGTCCGTCATTTCTCTCTTCAACTCTATATATGTGTAATTGTTGATGTTTGTGTATGTACTATGTGATTGATGAATGTATGTGGTGAATCGCTTGTAGTTCCTTTATGTTTCGTGTTAGGATTATTGTTTTTATTGTCGATTTTCTGTGATGTTATCGTCGAGTGATTCAACGGCTAAACATCGGTGTTTGAATGAGGCTATATAACATTGATTGTGAAATTCGGTGATCAAACTTGTGAACAGTGTTTGAGTGTGTTGATTTCTGTGTGAATTTTAGTATTTGAGCTTTTGATTTGAAATTTGTGTAGATATAGCGGTTTCGTGTTGAAATTAGGCCAACGGCTGAACGGTGTGTGCTTATGTTTCGCCCTAGCGTTTCGTTGTTTGACTTGAATTGTTTGTTGCAGCGGTGTTGTTTGATAATTTGGTGTTTTGTGCATGAAGGCAGTTTATTGTTTAGGTCTCTTCAGTAATTGAAGGTGAAGAAGATGAGACAAAGGGGATTGATTGTAGTTTTTTAGGTTTACAGTAAATTTGAAATTGAACTCGTTTTGCTTGTGTTAGGTTTAATAAAGTTAAAGCTTTCATTTGTTTTTTGTTAATTAGTTTCCAAATACCAAATTAATTGACATTTAGGTTATAACTTTAGGATAGAAATTTTAGGACGGCTGTTTTGTTCTTTTGGCAGTTTGTCTATTATTCCATCTTTTAAAGAATTCTATTTTGTCTAATGGATGAAGTGGCATGCATAAACATGATTTTACTTGTTCATATTTGGGTAACCCTGAAGCTTGATCTTGGGTGTATCTTAAGAGCTGAATAGGTCACTATCAATTACATCATACGGGTATATGCTGTTACGGTTTGTTTGAACAAATTGTTAGTTAGTGCCATGTAACATGTTTTCTATGTGTCTAATCGACGGTTAAGAAGGTTTAGACCAGCGACTCACAACTGTTTGTAGTTGTGCCAGCTTTCATTAAATGAAGGTGAAGAAAATGTAAACTAGGCAACTGCTTATAGTTGTGCTAACTTTTAGTAAATGTGAAAAGTCAACTTGATTTGCTTGGGTTAGGTTTAAGGCTTTAAGCAATTTGAAGCTTTGATATCTTTTTCTATATTTCAGTTAATTCATTCATTTTCCAAATTCCAAGTCAAAAAAGGTTTTGACTTTTAAAATTTTCATCTCTAGACTCTAGGAAGGAAATATTATGACTGCTGCTTATCTTTGTTTGATTTATTACAATATGTTAAGAACTATGTGTTTTGGATTTAAGGGAATAGCATACATAAACTTGATTTTAGTTTCCATAGCTGGGTAGACCAAAACCTGATGTGCTGTTAGTTTTACATCAAATGAAATAATTTAATGTTAGTTTTACACTTTTACATAAACTTAATTTTAGTTTCCATATCTGCGACAGCGCCCCCACCCCCCTTAGACACAAAAACATACATTTGAAAGTTTATTCAAGGGTTCATGTCATAAAGGGATCTTTGTTGATAAATTCGCAGACTTCACATTAATTCAAAGAGGGATTGTTGGGTGTTATTGATGATGTAGAAGTTTTATAGACTCGTAGCATATTATGTTCCTATTACCTTTGTGAAGAGTAAAATAAACTATATTGTTACGACTTATAATGATATGTGTTTTATCATGAGGGGTTGTAGCAAATTATATATTATTTTATGTCATTAGCTGATAGCTCTATACTTTTGTGGAAAGTGCGCTTGCAAAGTTACAATTTTAATCGTGTTTCTCCAGTATTTAGCACTCTGGCAGTACATAAGTTTATTAGCAGATGTTGTTAAGCTGTGTGCTGAAAAGGTTGGTTGCTGCAATTTTCTTGCAGTTTCATTGTCATCGCTAGTTACAAGTTATGTCTGGAATGAATGGGAACAGTAATCGGCAATTGGAGGTCCATTACATAAACTCAAGCTTCCCGTATACAGCCTATGGGAGCTTCATAGACTTCTTTGATGGGATTCCACATCAACCAACACATTATGCTCGTTATGGTCCAATGCATGATCAGGTTTTTTCACTATTTATAACCCTTAGAAATTGAACTTATTACTTAAGTTGTCTTGGTTATGCGAAGGGAAGCATGAATGCTGTATCACACAGCACCCCGACCCCTAACCCCCACCCCTTCTTTTCTAAAATATCATTCTTATTAGGTTTATCTTTATGAGAGTACATTTTCAGGAAAACAATATCAATGCATAGTTTGCTAAATGTCCCTAGCTGCTTAGCCTTTTGATGTTTTACATATTAAGTTGCCGAAAGAAAATTGACTGACTTTGGATTGGGTTTCATTTTTCCATCATACTTCCAAAAGCATACGAACAAACCAATAAACATGCTTTTTCTGTCATATTTTCTAATATGTCCTCTACATACCTTGCCACAATGGTTTGTTGCTTTTTCTAACCATTTCTCTTGTATTAAATTGAAGGAGGAACTATGCCTTATTATCCTTAATATGTGCCATGATAGCAACATGCAATTTTTTAGATTTCTAGTATTTTTGAAGGCCCAGTGATCTCCAAACGAACCAAAACCGTAGCAAAAGGCAGGTTGAAAAGGATGAAAAACAAAAAACTTTTTGATCACAAACATTGTTAATCGACACTTCTATTAAAGAAAACTGAATATTTGATACCTTAAACATCAACCAAACAACCCTAATTATACTAAACAAAACAAATCTTACTGTGACTCATACTCCTACCTTCTAGGAATTAAAACAACTTGATAAACATTAAACTAAATAACTAGATAAACATACTAATCAAATAATAAATAAAACAATCTTAATTAAACTAAAACTCCACCTAAATAGGATCTGACTTTGACCTTTTTTATGAGAATTAACAAAGATTAATTCTAACAATTTTCAATATTAGATAGATATCACCGTCTAATAAATCTTGGATAGATATCACGTATGTGATATTTGATATTATGGTTTCTTTGTGCTGTATCCAGGTGAATGCATATTGGTTGATGAATATGAGTTCATACAAATACGGATTGCCTGCTGCTCATGGAAATATAACGTATTATGATCCGTATGAAGTTCACGATTATGTACCAAGAATGGATCCGAATCGAAGTGCTTGGGAATATCCTGTAATGATGAATGTCACAGAACCCTCTTCGGCAAACGCACAGTCTGCTGAGAATTCAGTTCCAACCACGCAAGCTATTCCTGAAGAATGTCAGTTTCTGTTTTTATATTTCCAGCTGCTAAGTTTAGACATGGAAAGTATACATACACTCTAGGACATTATGCCATAGTTTTGATGTATGAATCATATTATGTTACTTATTAGTTATATATATATGGATCTAGAAGTTTTTCATCTCATCCTTTGCATGCAACAGAAAGTAGTTACCCAAAGGTGGTTAAACTACAGTTTGCCTCTGTAGTGGTTTATTTAGTTATGTTCTCCACTGTCATCAGTTTTTTATTTTATTTTATGAATATAATTTACTCTTCCATAGCAGCTTTAGTTCATGATCAGCTATCCTTATGCGATCTTTCAACGTGTTGCAGGTAGTCCAGATGATGAAAGAGCTTCTAGTTCTCAGGTATTAAGCGTTTTTATATATTATTTTTATTCATATTTATAACCTTTTTGCATTTGTTTGAGTCTATAACTGGGGTTAATATCTGTTCTGATAATTTATTTGACAGACCTCCTCAGGCTTATTTATGATAGCTTCAGAAAGCTAATATGTGTTTGCGCATTTCAGGTTGTTTGGCAGGATGACATTGATCCAGACAATATGACATACGAGGTTTGTAGTTAGTTGCCCATGTGCTATTGTCTCTTTAATTCTTTTCATTGTTAACAAACAATTATTTTAATATAATAAAACGTTAGGATATAAAGGATCTAAGATACTATTATACTAGAGGTGACAAAATGGGTCAAAATGGCTAAAGGGTCTGAAAGGCTTTTCTCTATAATGAAGCAAATATGTTATACTAGGTTTTGGATGCTCTCACCTTTTTATCTTTAACTTCTTTTTGCAAATAAAGGAAAAAGAAAATCTCTAAATACATGTACAAATTTAAAGAGCACAAAAGTAATTAATATGAAAATATTTACCTGTTTTTTTACAAAAAAATATTAAAATTAGTTACATCACAAATATGACATTAGATATCGATAAGACTTGTTTGGTTGTATAGGATAAATAATACGATCTTGTTAACTTATAAAAAGACGACTTTCTCATACATTTTTATAAACTGAATGCATGTAAAATAAATGGATTTGAACATCTAAGAAAATCTTAGACTGGAATGGTTCTAGGAAATTTTTGTTACTTGTTGAAAATTCTAACCCAAAAATTGAAATAGCTACGATGATGATAACCATTTAATAGAATTGAACGCTTATATGTAACATGCCATATTTCTTCTTCTTCTTCTTCTTCTTCTTCTTCTTCTTCTTCTTCTTCTTCTTCTTCTCTCTCTCTCTCACACACACACACAACTAGTTTGTGATGAATGCTATGTTTGCTTTGTTGTTGGCATGATTGAAGCATGGCAAATGTCTTGTTAATTCATGCAGGAATTGCTTGATTTAGGTGAGGCAATTGGGACCGAGAGTCGGGGTCTTTCTCAAGAGCTAATTGATTCACTTCCAACTACAAGATACAAGTCTGGTGGCTTCTTTCCGAGAAAAAAATCTGGAGAGAGGTAAGATTCTGGTTAAACTATAATTGTATTCAGTTCTTTCAGTTTAGATGATAAACTTTGCGGACCTTGATCTTCTTATCTGATTACCGTACAAAATAGGTCTTGCATACTTTAGGTAACCAAGTTTTCAAAAATTGAATTAGATGTCAGTATAACCCTAATCAGCCCGTTTCAAGGTCAGGGAAGTGAATTTACAATTAACCCAGTAGTTATGCATATGTACAAACAACACGAATGATCTAAAAGTGTTGGCGCTTCGCATATAACAAAGACTGTTTTCATGACTTCTAACTTTAAAACTTTCAAGTTCCAACCACCAAACAAATTGCTCAGTTTTTGTTTGTATTAATGCTCGATCCACCCACATTATAAAATGTCCATCCTTGATCATGGTACTAACTAGTTTCTTCTTCTTTATTCTCTTTGATAACCATGAGATAAAACTCACGAGACCCACCAATGCATTGCTAACTATTAATCAAGATATGACATACTAACAATAAAGTTCAATCTTACACCAGAGAAACTTGCATTTACGAGACATGCATCTAGAATCTGCTAATACCCGAATATGGATCTTAACTCGGAAAATAGTTATATTCTTTTTGTGGGTATGTTGCGCAGGTGTGTGATTTGTCAAATGAGATACAAGAGAGGGGACAGACGAATCAATTTACCATGCAAGCACATTTATCATACTGAATGTGGCTCAAAATGGCTCACCATCAACAAGGTAACTAATTCTATATAAGAACCCGCACGGATTGGTTCAACCCATTGGTCTAAGGGTATGGGTTTGACAATCGTCTCATCTTCCTTACACTAGTAATCAAACTTGAATATCTTTTATTTATCATATGCATCACAGACGTGTCCTATTTGCAACATGGAAGTGCTTGGGGAGGAATCAAGCCCAAGCCAACACTAAAGTCAGGTTTCCCTTAATTTTTTCTTTTTTATTTGAAATTTTATATACAGGTAGTTAAAGTTTGTCCTCATATCATTACATGTTTCATAGGACATGTCATTAGGTTTATATAGGTGAATATGAACGACTTAAATTTGTTTTCAAGGTTTTGGCGTGTTCTTTTTCTTCTGCAAATTCTTAATGAACCGACATTTACAGCTATTTAAATGCAAAGTTTTAGGCTTTAGTCAGTATAGCTCAATTAGATTTCGGTATACTTGAACTATAGTAGGTAAATAATAATATGCCTTACTTTGGACATAAGCAAAGTAACTAAAGACGTTTAAGAAGTATCAGTTTTGAAATAGTTCCTTTCCATTCCTGTAAATATATGTGATAATCGTCTTTGATTGCATTGTCAAAAGCAGACATGTCTGTAATCAGTTACTTTGACGTCATGTTGTAAAAACTCATTACTACAGTAAATCGAACTTGAGAAATTGGACCAATTTTAATGGTTCCACGCACCGTTCTAAGTGTCTGACCCACCAGTAACTCATTAAGTAGCTGAGACTGAAAAGTAGTGATGTCATGACCCAAAATACCTTGCATATTCCCATTTGAACACAAAGATACATGGTTATTCTCACTGCTTTGAGTTCATACACTATATTATTCACTTTAAACTGCGTTACAAGATTCTTAAAATTCCACATAATATCGAGTGGCAACAATCACTGATCACCTAGCGCATCGGCCTTGAACCAAATTTTTTTGCATAGCTCATAGGAAATCACAACGCATCTTACACAGTTTGTTGTGTTTCCATTTGCAGTCGAGATGTTCACGCTATGCATCTCTTTTATGGGACGCTTAAGTCAAGTTGTTAACTTTTCATCTAAACATTTTGCGTACCAGAATCTATAAGCACATGCATTTGTTCTGCACTTATGGTCCTATAACTTTCATAGGCAGATAAATGAGGGTATGCTTGTTATTGCATGATTTGATATCTAGGTTGATGCATACGTTATACGTCCAGGTTCTTCACTTAACATAGCTTCCTTATTCTCATCCTGCTACATCTATCGACTATCGTATATGATTGTTTAATTTTGCACCTGTTAACGGATACAAAACGATTATTGCGCTAAAATCACTTGGGCGGGTTTCGGGAATATTTTTTTCTTCCAAATCGGTTGAATACTCCCTAGTTTTCACTAGCTTCTTTTCACTTATCTTTGACCGTTAATAACCATCACATTACTGTTAAATTCAAATTTATTTAGAAAATAGTTGTTTTTCTAACGATATATATATACCAAGTCATAAATAAAACCATGCAAACCAACGGTTACATATATGTAAGTACATGTTACGAAGTATATAACTAATAGTTACGTATATGTAGGGGTTATGTATATGTACGTATAACTCATACAAGTTACGTATACGTAAGTTGTTTCGTCATCATTATTATTCCTTCGAGTTTAAACTAAATAATATATAATGAACTCAAAAAATAAAAAAAATTTTACTCAAATATACTTTAAACAATAAACAAATTGAATCAATTATAAATTATGTAGTAGTGTTTTTCACGCTTTTTATTTATAAACATGATTTTCATTTGATCTCTATCCTATATATATATATATATTACATTTAAACTTTCGTATTTTTCATTAAAAAGCAGTCATTCGAGCAATGTAAAACATAATTTAACACATAATTAAATAATATTAAACACTTAATTATACGACATCTCGTGTTTGTCTTCCCATTGATTATAATAATGATAATCTGGATATCGTCATCTTACAATGGATCATGAGGCACGTTGATCTCTTTCTAGACGGGCTACATTGATCTTTTTCTAGACGCGGCACGTCTTGCGGCCACGACCAGTCTTTCGGCATGTACTCGTCTTCTGGTGAAAGTTCATCTTTTTACACAACTTGAGGTAAGAAGTGAATGAAAATTCAATTCCAATCAATATCATCATCGTCAACAAAAGGTTCGACCACCGCAGGGTTTGGTGGTTTAACCATTGGCGAGGGTTTTCCGGATCAACAGTCGATGGGTTTTCTAGTTCAACATTTTTCGAACGCAGTTTTGAAACTGAGAAAATATTATCTCTTTGGTTTGCCATGGGAAGGTTGAGAAAAAATTAAATGACAAATGAAAATGAGACTTGTGTTTTAATAGCCATTTTTACAAATAGCCGTTACAACAGGTAGCTATTGTAAATATAGTTATATATATAATATATAATTATTATTATTATTTATATAACTACTTTTTAATGGCAAATGTGTGACCTTATTTTGAATGATACGTGTTATCTTAATTGGGTCTATTTGTTTTTTAACAGAGACCGCACCCCCACCTCATCAAAAAAAACTCATCGCTGAGAAAACCCCTAACTAATTCTAAATATTTTGTTTAGAATAAGACTTAACTCGTGACTTTTTTATAATTACATGTTATGAATACCTTAACTTAACAAGGCTAAGGATCATTGTTATTTATATAACTACTTATTACATTTTGGGTGATGCTATATATGTATTTTATAATATTAAGTTATTTTATTATTATATTTTGTTTTTGGTTATAATTTATATTATGATTATTTTAAATCTATAAATTTATAAATGTTGAGGAAAATGGGATGACCTTGTTTTATAAGATTACATTACGTTGTGATTTTGCGTTTTTTTTAAATCACTCCCACATATACACATGATTATGTGGTACGAAAGAGCAAAGCACACCATGTCCAAGTTATAACCCTTCCATAGTATTCTATAAAGGACTAAGAGACACTTTTTTAATCAATTACTCCCACCAACTAAAACCGATCACCTACAAAGTAGTTAAAATAACAAAAAAGATTTATTAAACTAATTTTTTTATGAATAATTTACATAATAAATATATTAATATTTTTAAAATTTTTATTTGAATACAACTGTGTTTTCAACTAAATTATAATGGAACGTCAAGAAAATAGATAAACACGGTCACAAATTGGTTATATTTTAAAAAAAAGCTAGCAAATGAAAGTTAATAACTAATTTATTAAAAATTAATGGGTTTATTAACTAAAAAATAAATTATTAAAAATTAATGGGTTAAGGGTGTATATTACATGTATGGTATGGAGGTCTAGGGGTTAAGTTGAAACTTAAAACACTTAAGTTAGAAAATTATGTAGGATTACGATTGAAAATTATGTCTGTAGAAACCCATCGACATTGATATTTGTGATAGTATAAATGTGAAATCACATACATATGAGATTGTGAAGAGATAAAAATGCAAGGGTGGGATAAAATGGAAAAAGTTAATAAATTAATAAATAAAAATAAAGACAATGTATCAGGATGCATTTGTAACTCCTAAGTTCAAGTTCAAAAAGTTCGATAACACTTATTAGGAAACCACAGTAAATGTATCGTTACTTTTACATAGAGTTGATCAAAGATAGTAACAGAGAAAGAGATGTGGTTTGTAAGTGTTTATTCAGCTCTTGTTTTTTATTTAAAATTGGTTATGCATTGAACGTTTGTAGTTTGCATATATACGTATGTGTCTTAAACAAGTCAATGCAAAAACAAAAAATATTTTAAGAACCATATAAACATATGTATATGTTTTAGTGACCATGATATAAGCTTGTTATATAATCATATAATTTGTTGTTTTCTTTCTCACAATGTACATGTACAAGAGTTTATTGCGTGTTTTTAGAATATAAATTTCCATGAAAAGCGTAAAAAGTGATCCAAGTCATTGATCTTATTATTATAGATTGTAAATAAGACAAGCTTATATTCAAGTCCCTTTAAATAAAAAAAACATTTATATACTTAATTCTTTCTAAAACTTATACCATAATATATATTTCATTAATTTCAAATTAAAATATATTATTTTAATCAATATCGAATTGATTAAAACAGTGTGACTTAATAGTTCCAACTAATAATCTAAATTGTCTAAGTACACCATTACATCTTTGGGTAAAATTTCAATCTTGGTGTAATGAAAAACGTTCAAGAATTGCTATCTAAATTGTCTAAGTACACCATTACATCTTTGGGTAAAATTTCAATCTTGGTGTAATGAAAAACGTTCAAGAATTGCTCCAAATCCCTATCAATATTAATGGTGATAAACAAAATGTTTTTTTTTATGATTATTCATGCTATCATGTGACACATTTGGATTTGAATAAATGATTATATGTTCAAGGACAGCAAGCATGGTGTGATGTGATATTTGAAGATATTTTGATACTATTGTTTATTTGGATTAAATATAAAGAAAAAATCATTTGTCTAGACTGAGGTCATTGACGTAATTATAATTTTTCATCTTTTCTTTTGTAATGTACATTTGCTTGCTAATTTCCCGCTAGTTTTTATATACATATATTTTTACCGTTAAAAAAACACCATTACATCTAACCTAATTATAGTGTCGTGTCGAATTCAACTACATCTATGTGTGTGAGCACATAGCTGCTTTCAAGTTGTCCAAATTGACACACGAATCAACTATACAATTACAATATGCATTTAACTCGCTGCTTCTAAATCACACCTTTTATTTAACCATGTACACACATCACTCCAAAATGTGCATCACATTCCATACACATAAACCATAAAGTACATATTTACAATTATCTACCACAAAAACAAAATAACATTTCCCAAAAACTCACAAAAATAAAATTGACCAAAAAAAGAAAGAGAAAAGACAACAATTACACATAAACCGACAACAATTACACCAAAAAACGAACCCTAATCCCATCCCTAAATCACTACGTTTCTCTCTTACACCAACAAAAAAAGTTCAACAAAAAACTTTTAGAATCTGTATAAACATATACACACAATCAAGAGTCAGTCTATATGAACCACACGAAAGAACTCAACTCAAAATACTAGTCTAATAGGTGACGAAATTCATTTGCCCTATAAACCCACGTCAATTGCGTAACAAATTTCATACCTTGCAATCGTTTGGGTCTACAACGAATTCATCGTGCAGAATTGCAGAGCACACAATCCAAAACCCTAGAAGAAGCATAGCGTAACGCTGGAACGATCCGATTGGTGTAAACAGATGACTCACGCCATACATCTTCCATCGACGCCATGAACAGATTGAAGTTTCTCAACGGAGGTACGAACAGAATCAACGGTGCGACGGAGAATCCCACTGCGAAGAACAGATGAAGCATTTTTGAAGGATTTTTGGGGGGTTTTGTTAGGGTTTTATGGAGGATTGATGTGTGTATATAAGTTAAACTATTTATGGGTGTGAGAGATGATGATGATGAATTGATGATGATTGTGAAAATTGCAGTTAAGGGGTTGAGATTTGTGGGGTTGGCAGAATGGGTCCCTGTAAGAAGTAAGTCGTGGCTTATTAAGGGCTGGTGATTGGAGTATTATGGATACGGAGGACACGTTTTGGTTAGTTGTGTTCAATTCGTGTTTGTTTTTCTATTTGTTTCGTTTTTCTTTCATGTAGTTTGACTTGATGTTTTTCTTTCATGTAGTTTGGCTAGCTCGTATTACGTATAGATTAGGAATTTTTGGTTAAAATGATTATCAATTTTTAACCTACAAGTCTTTTGATCATGGCTGATCTAGCTAATCTCAATCTTTTATTTTTTTCATTTTCAACCTACAGGCTAACGGTTTAGCAGGCGCATTCAACACATCTACATGGAACAGGTCTGGACGGTTGGGAATGGTTGGACCAAACATGGAACATTTTTGTAAAAACTTGATCAATCATATAACCATTTATGTAAAAATCATATGTAAATTTTATAAATGTTTAGGGTGAGTTTGAGACGAAGATAGCTCATCTGTATAGAGGCTATAGTTGATATGGTTCAAGTGACTTGTTTGTTGAGTTGGAAATTAACACAATTTATAGTTTATTTGGTAGTCCGGTGCTATGTTTGTTAAATGAAAATTCGCTCGCTTGCTTTAAAAAAAGATTAAGTGCTTATATATTTACTATAGAGTGTTTTCACCCACTTTCCCATTGTCAAAGACAAGTGCAATGGTCACCATGCACACAATGCGGCGTTGATGTGGTGAGTGCAGCAGCAGCAGCAGCTTTGCTGATATGATACACCACCACCCTAGTCGCAGCGCCACAGAAGAAATAACACGCGAATACATCACACATCATTTAATTTAATTTAATAGGATGGAAAGACAAGGAAATAAAAATTTAAACTTCACCAAAAGAGTGATACGTATCTAAAAAACATTCTTTTGTTATTATATTGTATTTGTATAGATTAAAATTAAAATTAATAAGAACACATTTGGTTGTCTTAAATAGCAAGTGAAACTGTTACCTTTATAAGGAAATTAACAAGAAAAGTTTGATAGGACATAACAAGAACCACGTGTAACAAGTTTATGGTCTTCTAGGAGGTTCTTTGACTTCTTTTTCTTTTCTTTCATTTTCAGTTTCAACAACCGGAATCATTTAACATTTAGTTTTTCAAGTTTAGGTAATTTGTAACACCAAAATGTTTGCCGCAGCTGAAAACATCAAGCCATATTATTGGCTTGACCAGAGTTGATACTGGTTCGGTCAAACTCACTTGTTAAACACCCCATCTCATTACATGTTAAATAGTTTTTTTTTAATACACAACTTTACTAATAAGTGAAAAGAAAGTGTTTTTTAACTCGGATCAAACAGGCCGGTTGAACCAGGATTGGGAGGGGCTGCCGGTCCGATCCACCTTAATTCCTTTTGTAACCAAAGAACCAACGGGTTCAGTGGATGGACCGGGGACTGGTTGAATCAAAAAAAATTATCTCTTTATTTTTTGGATTTTAATAGGTTTAACGGGTGGTTCGAGAATAGATTTGAGTGTTGAACATAAGATTATTATTGGGTGGGTTTTATATATAACAATAATATATGAAAAATATATACCAATATTGAATTATATATAGCATAGACGCATCATATAATCAAAACAAATGAATATAAGAAACAAAATAATATCTATAAAACATGTTTTACATATTAATAAGGCAAGGCAAACATACAATTTGTGAGCAGAAATTAAACAGAGTACAAATTGCATCCCCATATGAGTTTCTTTGGTTTAGCCGAAAGGAATATCAAAGAGAATTGAAATTTTTAACATAAATGTAACATATAATAATAATAATAATAAAGAAATGTAATGATATGCTAGATTTATGGAGAAAGAAACAATACCCAACAACCAGAGAGGTGCATCTTATAGGCCTTGCTTGCTTTCTTCATCCTGCTGCCTTTTTGCCATTAGAACATTATCTTTGAACCAAAAGAATATAAATTTGAACATATATATTGCCCCGGAAAGACTTCCACCCGCCTGTTATATCAAATGCCCCGAAAGAATATATACTCAACTACAAACGAGATTTGTTTTGTCAAACGTCTAAGTGAATATGAATTTAAATCCATCTCTTTGCTTAAGCTACGAGCTGATCAAGTTGCATCTGCTCGAGCCAAGCACCTAATACTGCATGATCGGTTGATTCAACTTGTGAATGACCCTCACCGGATGGTGCAGCCACACCAGCATTAGCAGAATGTGGTGCAGCCGACTTGTTTTTCATCATCTCAGGTGGTGATTCCTTCACAAGTGATTGCACCCATGATAGGTCAGGCTCCTCGGCAACAATATTATTCTTGCGCTCAAAAGAAGATGACCTTTTCAGTTTACCAAACTCGTCCCCATTAACAGACCAGTCTACTTTCCCTGTTGGAGATCCCCATTTGGACCAAGAAGTTGGAGTGTTCACAGGCAATCCAACATTATAAGGACCATTTGCTCCAAGATCCCTGGAGCTGAGAGTGCGTAGCTGTTGTTGCTGTTTCTCACGCTGTGCAAAACCAGAAAGTCGAGCACCCATTGGAGATATCGGGTCCATGCTTCTTGGAGACATTCTTCCAGGTGAAGAGACACCAAAAGAAGCCTGCAACAAGTTATGGTCAACATTCTTTGGTGAGAACACATTCGTATTGATAGGGGAGAGCATGCTTTGCTGCTGGTGAAACTGGTTGAGAACCGCTGATTTGTGTGATGGTGAAAAGACACCAGGAGATCCTGCTTGATCAGAATATCGAGGTGATGAGGTAAGTTCAGCCAAAAAAAGTTCATCTAAATTTGCAGGAGCAAGTGTTTTAGACCGGGCTGAACGGTTTAAAGAGAGTGAACCAGGTCGAGCCTGTGAGAAATGGGCCAAGTCATTTAGCAGCTGTTGAGACTCAAAATCCTGCAGCATGCTCAATTCTTCAGGTGGAATGTCCCGAGCACTAAGAGAAGACCTGAGCCGACTTGATTGGAGGTTGCTTCCTGGAAGATGAAGGGCCGGGACATTTGGCTCAGGCCATGCAACCGAAGAGTGTGGACCACTGTTACCCGCTGGGGACATCTGTTGACTGAAACTAGGAGACATTACTGATACGGATGAGGGTGAACCAGGAAGAAGGTTCAAAGCTGCAGCCATATCCATGACACTAGCACCAGCAGCAGACGATCTAGGAGACGGGACAGCAGACCCCGTTGAGACATACAGTGGCCTAAGCTCTTCGGGTGTATGAGCAAAGAAACAAACACGCCTAGCACAGCTTGTACCATCTTTACATAACCGTGTACGGTACTGAGCGGGGTGGAGCCAGCACTCAAACACACCATGAGCATATTCACACATATCAGCTCGTCTACAAGCACCTTTCCGAAAATCAGGGCATGGTACACAGCTGTAATGGTACTTTCTTGGGTCCCTTCTGCGTGCGTTTTCACCCGGGTGAACAAAAGGGCATTCAGTCCAATCATGAGAATACGCTCTCGAGCAAGGTCTGACCTTGAACGAAAACATCCTGAACTCATCAGTAGAATATATGCTGTTTTTTATGTCCGGGAGAGATGGGTCAATTGGGTATTCTTTCTTCTCTGAAGCAGAGTTCACAGGAGCATCGTTGAATTTTGACATCGTTGGAGATGATACCAACTCGGAAGGAGAACAGGGTGAACCGTTATCTGGTGAAGATGATAGTGTTGGGGACCAAGAGTTTGATGTAGTGACAGAAACAGTCAGCTTACTATACCCAACCGATCCATCCGATGCATTGCTCATAAGAAGTTCTTCAAGGGAAGATCTAACCCCAGACATCTTCGGAGGTACAATAATCACATCAACAGGCCGATGTCCATTCGCATCTTCAATGTTAGGATCAGCACCCACAGAGAAAAGCAACTTAACAACTTCAACAGCATTAACAGAACCACCGGATGCCGCACAGTGAAGAGCGGTAACTTTATCCGGTCCACAAGAGAAGTTTACATCAACCTTTGGTTGCGAAACGATCAGTTTTAAAACACTCAGGCTCCCATACGTAGAAGCAACCATTAAAGGAGTCCTATGCTCGAGGACTATCTGCTTTGAACCCTTCTTGCGGACATACCAAAGCCCAACCTCATCGATCGACGACGGGTCCTTCTCGATCAACCGTTTGAAACCTTCAAAATCATTGTTAGCCGCATATTCAAGTAAACTAGAAAAAGAATCTTCAGTCTCCACAGTTAGTGAACTCATGACCATATTGTTAGACTTTTTATCTGTTGTTGATTCTGTAGATGAAGAAGCAGATTTATTCTGTTCAGGGCCACTACACATTCTTCAAACAGCCTCTGCACAACCACAAAAAGAAAAATCACTTACAATAACAATCACACAGCTACAAACTGACAAACATAAAAGAAAATGCAAACCAAAGGCACATCAACAACAAACCAAAGTAGCATCATTTACATCTCATTTCATCATCTAATACTATCATCTGTGTTTACATTCAACACAGTTAGCATCTATGATTCATCTAACTATCATCTGTGTCCAGATTCAACACAACTGATATCTATGATTCATCTCCTACAACATCTTATATCATCATCAAAAACTATCATCTACGTTTAAATTCAACACAATTAATATCTATAATTCATCTCTTACAATCAATCTTAACAGATCCATCACTGAAAAACAGATCATCATCTGCAAATTTTCAGGAACAAAAAGTAACAATCTACAATACCATATCCAATAACCTCACTACCAAAAAATCGCATCTTCAGCCCCTAGATTCAAGTCAAACAACCAATAAATCTCCAACCACTTCACAAAATCAAAAACCACAACAGATAACATCAATCGAAACCCTAATCTCAAACACTTACCGATAGAATCTCCAGCAGGCTCAACAAACCAGCTCAAAACGCACATCTTCACTCAGATCCAAACGATAGCATAAAGAAGAAACACTTATAGTAAGATCGAAGATAATAGAGACGAAAACTGGAAGCAAATCGCTACCTCAACTCCATATTCATTCGAAAACGATGGATTCAGATAGATACATAAGACATCGATACAACCTATGATACATACATCCAAACATATATGTGCATATATAACATGTATGTATGTATATATAAGAAAATGTATATGTGACAATGAAAGCGAATGTAGAGAGAGAAAGTGTGGGTGAATCAGTTCTAGAGAGAGAAAACGAAAGGTTAGTGAGACAGGGGTTATGTGTGTGTAACGTACAGAAACTGAAATGCAAATGAAATTGAAATGAAAATGGAAATGTAAATGAAATGCAGATGAAATAGTGGTGACCGGTTATGTTGGTAGAAAGGGTAAATTATAGTAGTGGGGGGAAACTTTTCAAAATGTGGCTAATGAGAGTTGAAATTGTAATTTTTTAAGGAAAAAATTATTTTAATAACTCAGACTATTAACTAGTTTAATTATAACTTTTGATTTTGTTATCAGTAACGAGTTTAGGTTAATTATTGGTTTATTGCGTTAGTTTTTTATGACATGGTACGTGCCATTGCTCATGATGTGTTATGTGACATACCATATTACATAACTAAAATAAAAAATATAAATATATCATTCAATTTTTGCTTATAATTGTTTCTAAACTATTAAATCAACGACAAAAACTTTATGTTGAATAATTTTAAAATATTATATTTTATAAAAAATTAAGTAATATATCTATATTTTTAATTATTTCTATGTTATATCACGTCACGAGTCACACCATATAATATGTCATAAAAACTAATGGAGTTAACAAAAAGTTATGATCTCCCATTTAATAAGTATATTATATCGGGTTAAAGAATAGTAATTTGAAATGAACATTTTAAGTTGATTAAAGAAACAACATGTATATTATATCGGGGTGGTGATGGTGTGATTACTGGTGAAAACGGTAGCCGGTTAGTCAACGGGAGCGACTGTGGTCAAGTGAATTGGATTTGAATGTGGGGTTTGGAGTCCGGAGCGGACGTGAAGGGGTATTGTGAATTGGGTTGGAGTGAATCTGGGGTTACGTCCGGAGAATATGGAGGCATGGGGCACTCAGTGTGAAAATCTTTTGTGGGATATGATATTAAATGAGCAGAATTTATAGTAAGTTTATTGAATTTTGTATCAATTGTATTGTTCGAAGAAAGTTATACATGTTTGATTTTAGGATTTTAGGATTTTAGGATTTTAGGCTAGCACCACACTATTTTGTTATTGTTGTATTCTTCTCCTTAACTTAAGAAAAAATAGTTATTCTTTTAACATGTTGCTTTTTAATTATGTTAAATCAAAAAAATTATAAGTTTTATTGTGTCTTCTAATTTTAATCGATTTTGTATCTTATTATATTTTCAACTTTTAGTATTATTTTTATAATAGTATTAATATTAAAATTATTACCCACAAACAAAAAATTAATTAAAAAATCTATTGAATTAATCAATAATATATATATATATATAGTAATAGAGTGTAAAAAAATCAAGTCGACTCGTAAGTTGTTCATAATCAGCTAATAAAAAGCTCATATTAACCGAGCTGAAATTGGTTCGAGCTCATAACTCTTTTCATAAATATTCTCTACCTTTTTTTATTGACTAAATGGTTAAAAAGAAAAATACCAAAACGTTTATTATGCAAAACGTATTTTCATTTTACACGTACGAAATCTTCTTATCTAAAAATGTTAAAAAGTACTGTCGTTGCATATCGATTATAGTTTTGTCACTATGTAGAAATGAAAAATTATAATAATAATAGAGATAAAAGTCATAAAACACTGTGTTGGGTTTGAATGTTCTAAAAAGGAGAGAGGGAAAGAAGTCGAATCTAGGGTGTGGGTTGTGACTTGCAAAGAAGGTATAAAAAGTACAGTTGATTTATTTTTTTTAATATCAAAAAGCCATAATATTATTCTGTGTTAAAATCATTTAATTATTCAAACTATTTTATATGAGATATAAAGCACAAATAATATTCCACAAAGGCTTTTAGATATTTGAATATGCATTTTGATATAAGACTAGATACATATAACAAGTTTTCATTGTAGAATACATGTAAAAAAAGCTTGAAGTTTGTTTTCTTAAGAATTTGTTGATTTTCGTAATTTTTAAAATTTCAAATCTCATATGCATGATTTGAAAAATAGTTAGAAAACTAGTGTTTATTATTAAAAAAAATGTTATTTCGCGCTATGTAGAAAAAAATTAAACTTACCATATTGCTGACTAAAAATGTAGACTTTTAAAGCAATAAATCACTAATTCATTAAGCACCATATATAACAGAAGAGATACCACAAATTAACAACAAATTAACAAGATATGATGTTATTCTATTCTAATATCCTTCTAAACGCTTATGTGATAGCTTGTGAGTGGTGATTGCTTTATGTTGTTTTAATTAATGGATGATAATATTTAAACATCAATGCAAAGACAAAAATAAAAGAATATGAATCATATGACAATAAATATTAAACATGTGTCACAATATGATGAAAAAGAACAAAGAAATGCATGAGTTTTAAAGAAAGACTATGATGTTTTACATACATAAAGTCACCAATATATCATAAGCTAAGTCACCAATGTGGAATTGGTCTCTATGTGGCATGAGTGGGCTTAACTCATATGAGAAAGGACAATCAAATATGCTAAGATAATTATAAAGATATGAAAAGATAAAATATATGTCATAGTTTGAAGATGAAAAGATCAAGATAAGGTGTGTAATAGGTTAAACTCAGACCAGACCGAATTAAGTAAATCTGGACTGAGAACTTGAATAACTTTAAACCTACAAGCAAATCATATGTATGTAGAATGGGTTGGATCGATCTAGTCTTGAGTGTTTGTGGTTGTGTTTCTCGGATTGGTCCGAATTATGCTCACCCATAGGCCAAATCCATCCCAAACTTGAGCCAACCCCAACCAAGGACCAAAGTAGTTCAGCGAAGTGAGTTCAAACCAAAACAAGTCCTCTTAAATATATGATTTTGATGGACCTAAACTCAAGTTGAAATGAGTAATGTTAAATAAAAAGATATAAAAAAGGTTCAATCGGATAATTTATTGTTTATGACAGTTTATGGTGTCAGTAGTAACAAGGTGGTGGCCTCAACGAGGTGGTGTCAGCTAGTGGTTGTGGACACAATGGTGGCGTTGACAACATCAACTATGGTGGCGACATCCAACAACTGTGTTGGTAGTGACACTTAGCAATAGTGGTGGCATCGAAGTTGGTGGACGATGATCGTGGAAACGGATACGATGGCGGTGAAGTCGACTATGGTGGAACTGGCTGCAATAATAATGACAATGGTGGTGGTGCTGGGAATGACAACCAACGGTTGCGACAAAGATAGTGATGGTGACCACAATGGGGTTAGCAATGACAAATGGGTGGTGGAGAAAAACAATAGTCAAAGTAATGATAAGCCAATAAAATATGTTTTTAAACATAACATCTTATTCTTCGTATTCATTTGTATCTTTATACTTAACAAAAATCAACAAAATACCCACTCCATTTCATTCCCTACGTCTACAACTCATCCCTTTAATTTTAAGAGAAGGCAATATCATCATTTAAATATAGGGATTCACAATTCATTTCTCATATTTTTTTAATATATTTATTAATAGATTAATAGATGCGAGTAGAAGAGAAAAAAAATAACATAAATAAAGAATAAATATGCATATTAAGATAATAAAAGATACGAGAAATAAGATATAAGAGGTTTTAAAAAAATATTCATAATTAGCAAAATTTATAAGAGTAACCCTTCCTATTGTATATTTTGAATAAACCTTTACTCACCCGTTGTATATGTAAACAAGTTTTTTTACCAAAGCAACTCACTCTTTCAAAAATGTGTCATCATTATCACTTCTAACCGAATGAAAGAGGTAAGTTTTTTATTTTTATCTATATAATTACATTAAAAATTACTATATTTTTTTCCTTATTTTCAACTAAATAATACTTTTTATACCATTATATTATTTTTTTTCTCTCATCCACTCACAACCACTTTAAAAAATATTTAAAATTTTATAAGGATTAAATAATGATTCTTCAAATATATTAATCCATAATAACATTTTCTCTCTTCTTCACTCACAACCACTCAAAATCATTACATATAATATACAAAACACTCACATATTTTTAATGACTCCACTATAAATGCTCGAAGTATAGACTCGACATATCATGAGTCAAAAGTGGTCCAACATATATTCAAATGCTCTCTAAGATTTACTAAAATCATTTTCTTTTAAAAATTTAAAAACATCAATTTACCTTAAAAAATTTCATATGTTGTTGCAATTTCACTTTAAAAGTTTTATTATTTTGGATAAAGTTGAAACAACAAAAAAACTTTTAGACTGAAATCGAAACAACTTATGAAACTTTTAGAGATAAATTAATGTTTTTAATCTTTTAAAGGAAAATTATTATTTTTAACAAACTTTAAAAGTAAAATTGAACTTAACAACTCTATTATAAGTTATTAGTAAAATTAGTCGTATTAATATACATTGATTACTCACAAAGTTTAAACAGAGTAATTATCACTATATCAAACTAAACACACTCGTTTTGAAGTATAACCTATTAATGTTTAGCCC
>BJCM01066910.1:0-15913 GCA_018326385.1 Flaveria bidentis | reverse complement strand
GTTCTAGAACTCACCTTTGCATCTTTTAAGTATGGCTTCTTCCAAACTCGTTTGCAATTGAGTTCAACCACCTACAAACCCACTAAAAATATACAACCGAACACATACAACACACATGAGCATAAACCCGAGGACATTTGTTGGTTACGAACACCATAAACCATGAATTCTTACCTTAAATTCGAATTCTTTCTTGTTCTTCTTTCTAAAACCAAGAGTTTCAGCTCCTTTTCTTTCTCTCTGTAACAAGATCCGAAGATTTGGGTGTTGTAAGAAGAGAGTGGGCGGCCATGCCCACTTTTCCAACCTTTTGTCCTTTTTGACACTTTTTACCCCTTAAATTGGGTAAAATATCTTTTCTTTCTTTTTCTTCACTTTATTATTTCTTTCTTTGACTTTAAAAATAACCGGGTGTTACCACAATCATCTCCTCCTCCTGAAGCAATTCCGTACTCATCTTGTTTTTGCCTTTGACATTTTTGGAAGTCCTAGAATTTGGTGGTTCTTGGATAGATGGTTCAGGTTGAGAAATGATAGATGGAGATAATGAAGTTATCTGACCTAGGGGTCGGTTGAGTACTATTCACCTCAGATGCCAGCTCTAGAATTGCATCTGTGATAATTAGATCCTCGGACAAGGAGAACATACTTTCCGCAGCTTCCATCTCAACTTTAGAAGATTGAACCTGTTCTTCCGAAACTTTGAATTCAGCTTCAGAAGTCTAAGGGAATGCACTATCTGTCCCAACTGTTTTATTTATGGGCCATCAATCCTCATTTCCCTTAAAAATCAATCTCAGGCTCCATATGGGCCTTAGGTTGACCAACTTCTTCCACAGTGGTAAAAGATGCACTTAGCCTCTGAAGCTCTTCAGCTCCAAAGTATATCATAGCCGCATTAAGGCTAGGCTGACCAAAAGAAGATCTCATTTGGAACTTGGAGAAAATCCTATTGAGATCCCTAAGCATCCTTGGATCAATTTGCAGGACAATTTGAGGAAGCTCAGGAAAGACTGTTGTTTTGGGAGTCGGGTATCTAATAGATAAGTAAGTTAAAACTTGGCTATGTGGTTCCATAAATGTTTGTCTCTAAACACTCTCCCCTTTTTGGTAGCATCATCTTGAGAGCTAGATGAGCTAGAGGAAAAGGTCAGCGAGACCTAAATAGGCACATGCCTGACAGATCTCTCAATATGTTTCTTAGCTAGTTGAGCCTTGAGATTTTCAATCTCAAGTTGCTGGGTGGTGAACCTATCCTCTAAAATCTTAACCTTTGATTCAACATTTGAGACTTTAAAAAGTAGGTCTTGAATGGTGATTTGCATGCTTCCCTTGTCTTCTTTTGAAGAATCATGGGGAGATGAGGTAACATGCCTAGTATGTTCATCCTTACCACCAGATGTGGTTTCATGGCACCCTAGTTTCCCTTGCCTAAGGATGTCTCTTTTAGAGTCATCAAAAGGCACGGTTGTAGTAGATTCAGTCTCAGAGATGGTACCACTGGCTTGGCAATCCAATGAGGCTCCTTTAGTAGTGGCAACTGAATCTACATGAGTCTCCTCCACATTCGTGGGACTCATCTCAGTTGGTTTTAACTGATGTGTGCTAGAGACAAGAGGTCCCTCTAGGCTCTGTTGATCCGTTAGAGGGTATTGTGGATCAACTTCATTGCCATGAAGAGATGTAATCTCCTCATCAGTCCTAATTAAAACGTCAGTAAAGGATAATAAAGTTATGCCTAATGACCTGGGACATTGGTCAATGTCTATTGTCATTAAGCCTTTGGTGGGCCTGTCCCTTCTTGGCTTCTCAGGAGAGTGTTGTGACTCATCCTGAGCGCTTTCAATTTAGGTTACAGGCTCAGGGAATTAAGATGGTGAGACCTCTTAATTCTGCTGGTCAAATGAGAAGGATGGTGAGACCTCTGACTGAGTGGGAGCCCATAATTCCGCTCTAGTCTTTATGGTTTGAATAGAAGGGCTTGTTCAATTAGAGTAGACTGAACAAGGGTTCGTTTGGTGCGTTTATGATATGTTTGTTTGATGAGGTAAGTAGGAAGATTAGGTAAAGTAAGGGTAGTTGTTGGTGTGGGTTCATCACCTCTGGGGTTAATAGGGATGTCACTAGGAGCCATTGGCTCAATCATACCTGGAAGAAGCTCAGTGTATTTTCCAGTGAAATTGGTGGACACTATCTTCAAGATTTTGAAGATGGTCGGCCTCATTTGAGGGACATGTAGAGTAGCTGCACATACAAGCTGACTTTGGTTCAACTCACAATTGATAATGTGCTGAATGAACCTGGGATACATGAAGAATGTGTCCCTCTGGAGGTTCCCCATAAGGTTGGTCAGCATAAACCTTGAATAGCTAAAGCGGGGGCTTTTCACCAATCTATGAACTAGGCAGCCTAGTTCATATAGGATTTGATCCCATCCCCCAGACTTAGTTGACAAGCAATGGAGAACAACATGGAGCAGGAACTTCCAGTTGTAAGAGAAGTTAAACTTATAAACTGTAGACCTGCTCACATCTCCATCATATCCCATTTGAAGAAATGTATCATCTAGGTCTGATTTAGGGAACTCTGTAGGAGCGCCTTCATCGTGGAGCTCCAGATGCTCCTTGATAAGATGTTCTGTGATGATCACCTCCTGGCCAGAAATGCTCGACCTAATAACCCTAACTCTGTTTTGGATTACGACCTGAATGTTACCCCAAAATTCTTTCATGTGATTCAAATAAACTATGGGGTTCACAGTCAGAGCACTAAAGTAAGTAGATTGGGTAATAAAGGAGATGATTTCTGAGAAGTCAGCATCCTTGGACGAGTCAAGGAATGCGACCTGGTTATGTTGAGGGTTGAGCGCCATTGTAAGGAAAGAGCATATCAAACAAATTTGAACAAGGTGAATTTAGGGTGAAGGAAGCTTTGGATAGCAATTTTGGTAAAAAGATTAAAATGAAGAATCAGGATTATTTAAATGGGTAAAATGACAATTTTGCGGGTGGACAAGGTGAAAAGATGGTTTGGGGTAAGATGTGACAGTGGCGGTAAAATTAAAAACCATTTAAAAGATTTTGACACCATTAATAAAATCTTTGCTTTTTACTGTGTGGGGCTCAAAGATTTCCATTACACTGTAAGGCCCTTTTCAAGCATAAGGGTTTTTGGAAGGTAATCTTCTTCTGAAGCTAATTTTACCTCCGAAGGTAAATTTCTTACTTCCGAGAGCAAAACGTGTTTTCCGAATGGAGATTTTTATATGCTTCGGAAGTAGATATGATCTGTAATCAATTGTTGCTTCCGAGACTAAAAACTCTTCTGAGAAGAAGATATTGTTTGGAGGAATTTAGCTTCGGAAGATATGAAATGAATCTCCCGAAGGTTAATTTCTCTTCGGAAAAACCCATACTTAAAAAGTTTAACCTGTTGTAACAGAGCTTAGATTGTTATGACAAAAGACATTACACATTCCAAAAAGGTTTTTCAAGGGAGATAGACTAATCAATGTTTATCATCCCAATAGCTATAATGTGATCTTTAAATCTTTGTTAATCAAAAGCTTTAGTGAACAAATCAACATATTGTTCATTTGAATCAACTTTGATTAGTTTGATGAGGTTGTTCTCATGAATATCTATAATGAAATGGTACCAGATATCAATATGTTTTGTCTTGGAGTGCTTCACAGGAATTTCTGTAATGGAAATAGAACTATTGTTGTCAATGTGGATAGGAGTACTCGTGAAGTTAAATCCATAGTATAGCATCTGGTTCTGAATCCACAGCAGTTGAGCACAACAACTTGCATCATCAATGTATTCAGCTTCAGAAGTAGATGTGGAGACACAGGATTGCTTCTTGTATTGCCATGAGATGATCCTCCCACCAAGAAATTGACATTCTCCTGATGTGGATTTCTTGTTGATGTTGCAGCCACCATAATCACTGTTTGAGTAACCATAGAGATTGAAGTTTCTATTCCTTGGATGCAAAAGACCTAATTTATGTGCTCCTTTGAGGTATCTAAGGATTCTCTTGGCAGCAACTAGGTGAGACACCTTTGGAGCAGCCTAATATCTTGCACAAATGCATGTAGCAAACATGATATCATGTCTACTTGTTGTGAGATACATCAGAGACCCAATGATTGCCTTACACTGATGCTGATCAGTATCCTCCCCCTTAGAGTCAGGACAAAGATCATGGTTTCTGTGTATGGGTGTCTTGGCTGGCTTACAATCTTTCATATCAAATCTTTCTAAGATATCACAAACGTACTTAGATTGATTGATAAAGAACCCTTCCTTCTTCTGCTTCACCTGAATTCCAAGGAAACATTCCATTTTCCCCATAGAACTCATTTCAAACTTCTTCTTCATAATGCTCTCAAAGTCTTTACACATTTGATCATTTAAAGAACCAAATATGATATCATCAACATAGACCTGAACGAGCAATATGTCTTTCCTAGACTTCTTTATGAAAAGAGTTTTATTAATAGTACCTCTAGTGTGACCATTCTTTAGGAGAAATTGAGACAATGTCTCATACCATAGCCTAGGTGCCTGGTGCAGCCCATAAAGATCTTTATCCAGCTTGCACACATAGTTAGGGTGCTATGGGCCTTCAAATCCTGGAGGTTGGCACACATAGACCTCCCTATCTATATTTCTATATAGAAAGATACACTTGACATCAAGCTGATAGACAGTAAAATTCTTGGATGCATCATAAGAAAGGAAGATCCTAACTGTCTCAAGTCTTACAACATGTGCAAAGACAGTAGTATAATCGATTCCTTCC
Source organism: Flaveria bidentis (assembly GCA_018326385.1). Classification (NCBI taxonomy): domain Eukaryota; kingdom Viridiplantae; phylum Streptophyta; class Magnoliopsida; order Asterales; family Asteraceae; genus Flaveria; species Flaveria bidentis. Next base: position 11,104 of record BJCM01066910.1, on the reverse strand, counting down.
TCTTAGGTGTATCTTTGAACAACCAATCTAGCTTTATTCTTGATGATCAAGCCTCTATCATCTCTCTTCTTCCTGAAAACCCATTTGGTCCCTATAGGTACTTGACTAGATGGTAGCAGACAAAGGTTCCAAACCTTTTGTCTCTTGAGTTGAAGTAACTCCTCTTGCATTGACTCAACCCAACTACTATCAATTAAGGCTTTTTCTACTTTCTTCGGTTTCATCTGAGAAAAAAACATGAGTACAAGTAGACATTCCCATGATGAGTTTGTCTCCTTGTACTCACACCTTTAGAGACTTCTCCTATGATGTTCTCAGCTAGATGAGTGTTGTAAATCCTTAGTCTAGAAATCACTTCCAGTTGCAAAGATAAATCCAGGTTGGACATATTTTGCTCAGGAGCATGAACACTTGGATCAGCTATTGTTTCAATGTCATTCAATGAGGTCTAATTGAATGAAAGAGAAATATCATCATCAATGATTTGTTGAGAAGCAACTTTAATAGTTTCCTATTCCTTCAGAATACTACTTCTATGAGATGGGTGTTGTGTAGTGTCACCGGATGAATTTTAAGGCTCACTAGATGGAGCACTGGTTGAAGCTTTACTATCACTTGACATAGTTATGCTATTTGATCTTAAGATAGTTCAAGCTAGATCTTCAGTCACTCTTGAAGAACTTGAACATGGTCTGGGTAACTCAAACAGTTGATTAGAATCATTTTAAGTACATTTTCTAGCTGAAACATTCTCACAAGATGGATTAGAATAGTTTTGAAACAATTCTAAGTCGAAAATGTAATTAAGGCCATTCCCCTTAACACAAGGAATGTGCTCATTGACAACAATGTTGGATGATTCATCAAATTGTTGATTTTTGATGTTATAAACTCTATAAGCAATAGAGTGATATCCAATTAAGATGGCATTATCTGACTTTTCAGTAAATTTTGCTAAATTGTCTTTTGTGTTATGTATGGTACACCTGCTACCAAAGGACCTTAGAAAGCCAATAAACGGTGGCATCTTGTTCCATAGCTCATAAGGGTTTTTTCCATGTGGCTTAACTACAAGAACTTTGTTTTGCACCTAGCATGTAGTGTTGACTGCCTCTGCCCAGAAAGTAAGAGGCATCTTTGAATCAGCCAACATAGTCCAAGCAACCTCAATAAGTGTCATGTTCCTCCTCTCCGCAACACCGTTTTGTTGAGGAGTTCTAGAAGCACTGTATTTTCTGTCAATCCCTTTTGAGTTACAGAATGAGTCAAGAACTTGATTCTTAAACTTATTCCCTTGGTCACTTCTAATTATCTTTACCTTGTGATCAATTTGATTTTCTATTTTAAGAATAATAGATTTTAATGTTTCAGCAGTTTCATCCTTAGTTCTTAAAAAGAATACCCATCTAAATCTTGTAAAATCATCAACTATCACAAAGGAAATATGATTTCCTTCCAATGTTCCATTATACTTGTTGGACCAAATAGATCCATGTGCAATAAGTTTAATAGGGTGGTGATAGAGTTAACAACTTTGGATTTATGAGATGCCCTATGTTGTTTCCCTTTCAGGCATGCAACATAGTTATCTTTGCAGAAAATTTCCTTTTTAGGCAAACCATGTACCAAGTTATTTTTAACCAGTTTATTCATGGTTTTAAAATTGGCATGACACCTTCGTTTATTCCATAGTGTTGACTCATCACCATTAGCTTTAGAAAGAAAGTATGATACTTCTCCCAGTGGGGAAGCTAGTTCATATCCAGTTTGTATATATCCTCTTTTCTGAGAGATCTAAGAAGCATCAATTCCAAAGGAATAGTCATCCCAGGTTTGAGGATAATGCACTAATGTTCTGTGAAAAGCATTTGGTGCTTTTGATCACAGAATTGAGAAACACTTAAAAGATTATGTTCAAGCTGTTTGACAAAGTATACTTTGTCAACCATTAACTTGTTGTTGGATACACTCCCTCTGCCAGAAATATATCTTCCAGCCTCACCTTCAAACTGAACAAGACCTCCATCAAAGTGTTGAAATTGTTGAGGAGAGATTTGTTTCAAGTCATGTTCCTGGAGCATCCACTATCTACAATCCACATGTTATTGTTCTTGTCATATGGATGGTCCTGCACATAACGTGAAAAAGTTAGTTTTTATTGGAAACCCAAGCCTTATTGGTCTTGGGTTCTTCAAATGAGGATTTTATTGAACCAAAATTTATGCATGGGGGTTCAATAAGTGTTTGTGAAGAGGAGGCTTAGGCTGCAACATCTTCTTTGATATTCCATTCCATCCCTTGGTTGATCATAGAGGATGAGCTTGTTGAAGCTTGAGCAACATGGCATTCTTCCGAAGCTTCTTTCTTCTCGGGAAGAAGCCTTCACCATTTTCTCTTCCGAAGTAGCTTCTTCTGGGATGTTTTCAAAGGGGCTCTCTTGGTTTTTTTCAGAGTCTTCACAACTTTAGCTTCTATAGCTATTTTCCCTTCGGAAGAAGAATTTTCTTCCGAAAGCAACCATGCTTCGGAAACAAGCTTTCCCTTCTTCATCACATGGACCATTAGATAGGGTCCAAATAAGAGACCTTCCCTGTCTCATTTTTTCTTAACATTGTTTGCATAATGTGTGCTAGCACGATTGTAATAACCATCTTTGACCATGTGGTTTTGCAGGCCACACAATACGTATGCAATGTTAGTCTTCTGGGAATGTGAAGTTTGTTGTTTCTTATTGTTTTTATCTTTAATAGTAGTCTTTCCCTTTCCCTTCTAATAGTTTTATTGGAAAGGTGTACTAGTACTACACACTTTTCTAGGTTTAGAAGTTACCACCACCTAGAATCTAGCTGAGATGAACACACCCTTTTGCTTAGGTTCAATCTTCAGCTTTGATTCAGCCACTTTCTTGGCAGTTTTTCTGGTTGCCTTAGCCCAGTTTCTTTTGGCTTTGGTGGTAAGAGGTTGGTCGTCACCGATAATAGGGGTAGGGTCTACCTAGATCTTTCCTATGATGGTCTCCACACTTGCATCATTCTTTGTCTTATGAGAAGGTGGGTCAGTAGATAGGACCTCTTGCCCTTCAGTACCACACCTTGGTCATCTAATAGACTCATAAGAGTGTGTTGGAGCAATTTCATTGGTTCCCAACCCACCTTTGTTTTGATAACAAAGTTTTGAGTGAGAGGATGATGCAAGGATGGCTTGGAAATTTTGCTCTGAGATAGCATGCTTCCTATCTTGAGCCTCAGATGTGACAAGCTGGGCTTGATCGTCAAACAATTTGGATATTAAATCCTTTATTTGAGTCTTGTAGTTTGTGTGTTCATGTTTTAAAAAAGACACAATTTTCTCTAACTCTTCAATTTTTCTTTGATAGTCAGATTCAACTCTTTTAAAATTAGATTTTAAAATATTTAAAGACTCAATATCAGATTTAATCTCCATATTGTAGTCCTGATATAATTTGACCTTAGCAATACAAGCTGGAGTACAAAGATGTTCATATACATTACTGTCATCTATTCCAGCTATGAGTTCTTGAGCAGGAGTCGCATCATGTACCATGAAGCTCCAGTCAACTTGTTGAGCTACAGTTGTTGTTTCAATTGACTTCCCAAGGGCTTTAGGTGTACAGGCATGTGAGGAGGCATGAGAGGTTCCCGTATTTGACTTGGGAGCCTTGCATTCCCTAGCAAAATGTCCAAGTTGGTTATAGTTGTAACACTATGCCTTGGTTTTGTCAAACCCAAACTTGCTGCAAGCTGGGTTTTGAGGGAACTGCCTTCCAGTTTTTTTGAAGAACTTCTTTGCTCTGTAGGTAAGTAGAGCCATTTGTTGGACTATGTCCACATACTCCACATCATCTGGAATAAAGCACTCTAGATCATCAAAGCAGAATTGATGATCACTAGAGTACCCATTTCCTGAGACAAAAGCACAACTATCCTGGAAAGAACCTTGCTAAGCTTGTTGAGACCTTGGAGTCTCAGGAAATGTGATGTGGGGTTCTGAAGAGTAGGATGGCACCTGAGAGTAAGTCAGGTACTGCTGAGATTGATTGGGTCCTAAGCCTTTTAGCAATCATTAAAGCGCTGCTAGCAGGAAGGCTTGAGGGTCTGCTCATCAGATGGCCCTTCTTGTTTTCCATCTCTACACAGTATCCATCAAGAATGTCGTATAGTTTAGTCATGGTGATGGAGTTTAGATTCTCTATCCTCTTGATGGAGACACATTAGAACATCCACTTATTTGGGAGTGCACTCATGAATTTCCTTGAGAGGTCTCTCAAGTCAATGGCAACTCCCACAGACTGAAGGAAAGCGATAAGATCCATGTACCTGAAGTATTGTTGGCTGAGGGTCTCTCCAGCAATATAGGTAAAGTTCTCGAACTGCTACTTGAGTGAATATTTCTTTGAATCATTGGAGTTAGAATACATCTAAGCAGTACATCAAACAACTCTTTAGTTGACTGGCAATGCTCAAACCCTAACATGATGGAGTTGGGTATAGCAGTCATAAGAGCAGTCATAGCATTGTTGTCTATGTTCATCTTCTTCCGGTCTTCATCAGAGTAGTCTTCAACATCGTTTTCGATCATGGCACCATTTCCTCCTGGTGCAGCAACCTTTGGCTTGTAAGGACCATTGAAAATAGATAACCACATTTTACCATCAAGGTACCTAATCAAACTTTCTATGTGTCTACTCCATTGTCTAAAGTGTTTAGGGGTGATGATAGGTGCTTTAGTCATCGTTCTCATCTCAACTTCAGATTTCTGAATAAGGGCCATTTTAGAGTGCGGTGAAAGGAGGAGTGAAAAACAGGTTGATTTAATCAACCTAGTAAGATCACACAATCAAGGGCCTAAAAAAGCTCTGATACCAATTGTAGGATCGATATATGTCACTAACACTTGGTTTTCTCTCAAACTCACTTATACTCACATGGTTATGATAGAGCAGAATCTCTCAATGAGTTTATTATAATATACTAAGTAACTTAAGAACACAAGGAAATAATTTTCAAGTTACTTGTATATATTACTTCTCAACTCAAAGTTTACAGGACTCTAACAAGCATGAGAAACTTATATAATATCACCTACAGTTGGTTATACTTTGATACTAGCTGAAATCCTATAACTAAAGCAGACACTACACAACTATAGTTAAGGTATCTTAGATAATGTCTTATATAATATATGGTAGTCATGACATGTCCATGACTTACTTTTTTTCACCAACTAAAGTTGGCAACTGTACTAACAAATAAAGGTAAACAGTGAAATAATGTATGGTAAACTGCATGGCCTTTTAAGAAAATGCCATGCAGTATCTCAGATGTCTGTAGCGGAGTGTCAGATGAACCATACTTATGTCCACTGGTCCATAGCAGCATCTTCCGAAGGTTAAATGGATTTGGAACAACAAGTTCTTCCGAAGCCTTTTATACTTTGAAAGAGGTTGTTTCTTTTGTGGCTTGAGGACTTCTACTTCGGAAGTCTTTGTCTTTGAATTCTTCTATGTGTTGAACTTTGGAAGATAAGACTTTGTCTTCAGAAGTTGGAGATTTCCTTCAGAAGTTGATCTTGCACTTTATGTTTGGAAGAACTCCATTTCCTTCGAAAGTTCCATACTCAGCTTCAGAAGTCCTTTATAAGTTGAACCAAAATAATCTAAGTGTTTGGTTTTGGTTGCACCAGCCTTTCTAGATCCAACATTCTTCTGTGACACACTCTTTGTGGCCATCCTTTTCCTCCTCTTTGGAGTCTTTGACTGAGAGGGCTGGTCTTAGGTACCAAGTTATTTAGTTATGCCTCTCTCAGTTGGATCTGCTTCCCTCATAGGTTTAGAAGAAGAAGGAGCAGGACCCTATTATGGAATAGAATATGAGGTTAGATGAGATACATCTCTAGGTTTAGGTTGTATTGTTTGAGTGGGTTTAACCTTAACCTCAACCTCAGGAGGAGCTTGGCTTAGTAGAGAATGCAAGTCCACAAATTTTGCTTGATCACTCTAATTTTCTCATCCATGGTGGATAGAGACTTTGGACCAATCCATCTTCCTTAATGAACTCTTGTTCTAGGTGCTTAAGATACTCAAATTCATAATACTCATATGAGAGGGGAATAAGTGCAGCTACCTGATAGAGACCTATGGCACTCAAGTAGTTAATCATGTTTTGTCTGTCAGCTTCTCTATTACCTAAGGTTGTCAGTTGCTTGTTCAGCTGCCACAGCCTCTGTATGAGGGCTTTCTTGAATTAGAGAGAGGGTAGGAGCATGCTTGTTAAGCCTTTTTGTCTTCTCTCTTCTTTGATCTTGAGAATCAACTCTGCATCCTCCGCCCACTTCCTTTCCTTAGACATTTCCATGTCCGCCAATTCATTTAGTTTTGCTAAGGGGAGAGAAATAATTTCATCCATCTCATAGTTCCTGGTCCCCCAAAAGTTTATCCTGGCTGCCCTCCAACTTATCATTTTGAGTGTTTGTGTCATAACACTCATGAGACCTTACGTTTCTTTGCTTTTACATTTCTTTGTTTTCGGTTTGTTTAAGAAATTCCAGAAACCTTATCCTAAGCAAGCTCCTAAAACTCTTCTGTAGCCGTTATTAGATTTGGCATTTGGTACTGAACCTTCTAATTTTGGGGATGAAAATTCCTTTTACAAGGGGATGATATGACACCCCGTATTTTTTAGGTTAACGTCATTCTCTGAATATTGATAATTATCTAATTTTATCGATTAAATTATTGCTAAAAGTTAACCTCATTTGTACTAAAACTAATTCAACCTTAAAATGTAATTTTACACTAAGTTAAGGGACATCTAGTGTCCATTGTCAAAAGTTGAATTTCAATAAAACCAACCCTCCCGTCCCTTGCGCCATAACTGACTCTTTCCATCCTTGCACCCAATGAACAACCTTACTTCACCCAAAGGTTCCCTGCCATCACCCAAGTACAAGCTTTCTCTCGACAGCCCTAGTTCCACCGGTTGCCATCATCTTCGGTGACACTTTCTTCTACAATCACAAGCATTCGACGACCGACTCTTCTTCGGCGATCACGGGGACCAACCATAACAGCCCCGCTCGGTATGGCTCTGCTCATTCGTTAATCACAATTAGTTTCAAACGGTTCGAGCAATCAGTTATGGTTACTGCATGTGACTACGTGCGGTTCGGGGATCATGGTGACCGGATATATGTCTGCATGTGACTAGAGTTGTCATTGATATTAGATGGATTACAAAGTGCAAATTGAGATAAAAATATCTAAAGTCTTAACCTGCACATACATAAGCAATCCTATTTATACTAATAATCAAGAAACAAAAAGGAACATATATTTACACAATAAGTCCCTAAACTATGACAAAACTTATCTAAAGACTAAAATACTAATCTTTCTAGGTTTCTAACAATACTCCCCCTATGATTCACATTTGTCTTAGCAAAAGTAGTCTACAGGTTCTTCTTTAATCTTGAACATTGGCTTCTCTTTGTAGAGCTCTAGTTCTCTAAGTGCTTTTTTTATTGAAGACTTGAACTTCCCAACTAGAATTCCTTGCTCTGGCTAGGAGTCATTAGTCTTAATCTCTATTGCTTCCACCACCAATAGTATTTCTTTTGATAAGCCTGCAATATCAACATTCGCATACATCTGTATTGGTTTTGGTTTCTCTTTTGTATATATCTCTAATACTCCCTTGCTTGAAATTCTCATAGACTCAATATCTTTTATATCTTTTTTCACAATATTTGCATATGTCATTGCCTTCCTCAATGATATTCTTTCCATAGCAGCATTCATCACTTAAATAATGGTCAAAAAGTATCTTTTGTCATTATCTGCTTCTGCTGATGATACTGCTTCAAAAGTTTGATTGGAGAAGAATAAGATATAACTAGGATGAAGGAGTTTGAGTTCAAATACTCCAAAAAAATTGATCATATGATTATTCCAATCAGTTAAATTCCTTACGAGCTTCATATGAAAAGTAGATGAATCATAAAACCATCTCAAAATTGATTTTGATGATTGAGTGCCATCTATAACTTTCAATCTAGGATTTGTTACTTTTTCAAAATAGTTATCACTGAATGTCTCTAAGTAACAATCATCCATAGCCTTACTAGATTCACCTTTCTTTTATTTCTTCTTCATCTTAGCAAAATAGCTTTTGTCTTCTTGGTCACAACAAGTTTGAAGAAATGCTGGCATTCTAGATATACCTCTATCAAGCAACTTCACAAAAATTTCTCCCCATTCAGCCTTTGTAGGATTAATCAGTTGTAACTTATGTAATTCTTTCAAATCTTGCACTAGTAAGGTAATGATGCTTGAGTATAAATGATATATATCACAAATAGCATTAACTCTTTTGATAAAAAAGGCATAAAAAATCTCATCATATTTCCATGCAATTATTCTCACTTCTTTGGTTTTATCAAACACAATCATTGCATTCAGCAATTCAAAAATTGATTGTATAGTTTGTAGCATATTTCGTACTATATCACCTGCTGATCTGGCTTTATTCCATAATTGCTTTTGGTCAAGAGATACTTTATATCCATGTTTCTCAACATTGGGAAACATATGCATAAGCTCCTTCCTATGTTCATGAGTTTTCCTCACCAACTCCATTGACTTAATCTCCTGAAGCTTTAGTATTTTTGTTCTTTTGGTGATATCAAGATATTGAGGGTTATCCATATCCAAAATAATCATCTTGTTGTACATCTTCTTAGTTTCTTGGAAACTCCTCACCAGCCTTCTTAAGGACTCACATTAAAGCTTGTTCAGTCTTTTCCTTGGATAATTCCTTGGCTGCAACCACGTTCTCAGAGCAGGTATGATAATATCATTAGGGTTTGGGTGGTGCAATTCTGTCACAGGAACATCATCAATATTTATGCTTTCATTCAAAGGTGTCCATTGCCCATGCTCAAGGCTTATCTCATTTGGATCTGCTGGAGCTGACGACTCTACAAACATGCATTTCTCATACTCTTCATTAATTTGAGTCACTATCAGTCCATCCAAAAAAACTCTATTATATTTCTTTCTAATCAGATAATGGTGTCTATCTTCAAAGTCCATAGGAATATCATCTTGAGTCTTTTCAATCGGAGAATCAGCAATGTCAAATACGTCTTCATCTTCAAGCACTTCATCATACCATTCATTAGGTAAATCTGACTCTATATCATCCAGTGCTTCAATTCTTTGTTGCATTTCTGTTTCTTCTACATTCTCAATTGGATCAACAGTCTTTTGAACTTTCGAAGGAATAGAAGAGGTTTCAACTTTATCCATTTTCCTTTTTTCTTTTTCTGCTTCAGTAAACTTTCCAGTTGTAGTTTCTTGAGATTCTTGAACAGTTTCTTCTTCAACAACAATCACTTCACTTTCTTTCACAGGTTCTTTCAAACTTTCTTTTAATGTCTCAATTTCCTCAAACATTTTCTTAACTTTTTCTTCAAGTTCTGTCATCATAACATTCTTCTTTTCATCACTTTCTTTTAACATAGCATTTTCTTTCTTCAACCTTTCAATTTCTTCATTTTGACCAGCAATCAGTGATTTCAACTTATCAAGTCCATTAGAATCTTCAACTATCTCAGTTTGAATATAGACATCTGTTGTTTGTTTCATTTATTGTACTGTTTCTTTTACAATTACAACTTCAGGACTTTGAGATTATACAACAAAAATGACATTCTTTGTAATTGGCTCAGACCATAAAGTATCAATATCAAATTCTTGATTAAATCAACATTCTCAATATCTTCATTTTCAACTTGATCATCATCTTGTTGATCATTCATTTCAGTATTAACACCTTCATCATCATTTCTTTCCTCTTCATTATCATCTCTATGATCAGAGATTGTTTCTTCACTATCCATCTCTTGAATAGTTTCATCATTAGCACCTTCTATTTCATCTCCTTGATCACCACCTTGATCATCATCATCATCATTGTTATCATCATTATTATCATCATTATTATCATCATTATTATCATCCTCAGATTCTTCAACAACTTCTTCTATAACATCTTCAATAAGATCATTAGGATTCACAGGCTCATCCTCAATCAAATGAAAGTGTTGTTGATTAATATCAATAATGTCATCAGCTACATTTCTCATGTACTCAAACATAGGTACATTAGCAGTACTAGTGATCACTGCTAGCCTCTTATAAACTACCTCAAACATATGCTCTAAAATAAGTCTTTCACCTTGTACTCCATAAGCATGTATGTCTGGGTATTCTTTATTTATAATCAATTGGAGAAATCTTGGGTACATCAAGTACTTATTCCTCTTTCCCTTCTCCAAGTTGAATATGAATCCATTCATGATCCACTTAGCCATGTTAAATCTTATGTTAGTGGCTATGGCTATTATAGGAGATGTTATATCAACTGGAAATAAGTTCCATCCTGCACTTCTTTTTTACATGCAGTGCTGAAATATATAACATAGCAGCTTCCAATGATTGTGAACTCGTGCTCTAAAGAATTGCTTCTTTGGGAATTGATCTGGGTGACCCATCTGCATAAATATCTCTCTACACTCATTGGTGTACTCAGATAAATCTTGATCTTCATTTTCACCTAATCTTAATGCAGATCTGATAGAATCTTTAGATACTTCAATCATTCTATTATTAGTAATCAATCCTCTTACAACTTTTCTTCTATGATCATCTAACTCAATTTCTGCAGTTCTCTAGAACTTCTTAATCAGTCTCTCATATATAGCAGGTCTAGCACACATACCATAGACATATTTAGTTCTTAGCATAAATCTGATCATATCTTCATATCCATTACCTTCTCTAACATCCTCATTAAGAAATGCAGCAACATTGTGCTTTGGCTCAAACATTAGAATATTCATCTATCAATCAAAAGAAACATGAATTAGTATGAAGGTTTTCAACTCATTTAAGTTTTTATCAAATGTTTAGAAATGAATAAATCCTTCACTAACTTTTAAGTTTTCTTAATAAAATTTTATATTTTAAAATTTGATTAATTTTAATAAAATTCAATGATTTGAAATTATTATTTAATGATTTAAC
>BJCM01066907.1:0-18509 GCA_018326385.1 Flaveria bidentis | reverse complement strand
TATATATATATTCTCCATCCTCAACTAAGGGGGTGTTTGGCCTAGCTTTTATTTTTTGACTTATACTTATATATCAAATTAGCTTATATTATAACTTATTTTCTATTATTTGATAAGCTCTTTTTAAATGTCTGAATTAGCTTATATTTTACAAGTTGATAATATCTTTTTAAGTGTTCTGTTAGTTTTTTTATTTGGCTTATGCTAGTAAAATAACCAAAATAGGCATGGTTACATATTATCACATAGCTTATATTTTATACGTATCTACTTTGTTTTTATGAGTTATACAATCATTTTTGGATAAATTTATATTGAGAATGACGTAGAACTTCTACACAAATACATCAATATTCAATAAATATTCATTTTGGTTTGGTTAGATCTTTAGTAATTATATCTCTAACTACACTTACGTATAAATCATCTATTATACATTATGTACTTATGTCTTTATCTATTTAATTAATGTCACAAGATCCTCGACTATTAATGTCATTATTTGGAGTGTAAGATTCTTGGTATTCCTTGTAAATCCTTCATCACATGTATCTTTTCTTATAATATAATTATGAATTGCCATAGATGTTAGCATGATCTTCACTTATGTCTCGTAGGTGTAATTGACATGCATATGTTGTAATATCTCCCGTCTAGCATTCCATACTCCAAAAGTTCGTTCAGTGACATTTCTTAATTATGAATGATGGTAGTTAAATATCTTTTTAGGTCTTCTAGGATCACGACTAACAATCGTTTTTAGGGCAATAATTATTAATCCATCACCATTTGAGGTTAAGTAAAACATAAGTAATAAGTTACTTCAATAATTATTAATCGATCACCATTTGAGGGCAAATGAGCAATTTATACCCTTATACAATATAAACTAGCTCACACTCCACCACGGCACCACTAGCGTTGTGAAGTCCTTTTAGACTTTGGGGTTGCCATTAGAAAACATGGGTTAGACCCATTTCAATTTTTGTAGTCACTAAACTACAAACCCTAATTGCATCTTTATACGAACCATGTCATGTATTGTAATTTGTTGTACCGTGCTAATTAAAAAAACCCTATTTACAACCCGTAGACGTTAGTCACACAAACGACACCACGTTAAATTATCATGTCTTTCTTATTGATTTTCTCACGAGTGTGTGTAATTGCGTGTGTTCCGCCCGCTGCTTTTATGCCTAACAAGAAGCAATCATCAACCCAATGACAAAATAAGGTTAACACACTGTTATAGAGTTATAGGTCAAGAATAAATTAGACTATAATAAACTAGATTGGTCTCATTATAACACGGTGTTAAAAAAACATATTAATTCCTCTATATAAACCGAGGGGCTTATAAAACAACACAACAAACACGTCCCCCATTTTCTTCCATAAAACGTTGGGCACGACCACCCAAAAACGATAGATAATAATAATAATAATAATAATAATAATACACCTTGATCAGTCATCTGTTTCTCCTCTACGACTGGTGCCACCACAAGTAACCCACCACAAGTAACCCACAATGCATGCGAAATCGGACTCCGATTTAACCAGTGTGGAGGCTCTAAGCCCACCCCGATCACCTCGACGGCCCCTGTACTACGTGCAGAGCCCCTCAAACCACGATGCCAACGACAAGATGTCGTACGGCTCCAGCCCCTTCGCATCCCCCATCCACCACTCTCGTGAGTCCTCCACTTCCCGCACCTTCTCCGCCTCCCTCAAAAACGCACTCGTCAGGGCCCACCACCACCACCACCACCACCGCCACGCTGCCACACCTCTCTCCCCGTGGAAGAGGCTCGAGTACGGTGACGTGGAAGAAGATGACGAGGATGACTCTCGTGACGGAGATGACGGTGTTCCGTTTAGGTTTTATGTTATTTGGTTTGTGGCGTCGTTTGTGCTGTTGTTTACCCTCTTTTCGTTGATCTTGTGGGCTGCTAGTGTTCCGTACAAACCAAAGGTCTTCGTTAAGGTGAGAATCGTTTTATGTGTTGCTTTCTTAGCCTGCAAATCGCGAGTCAACTCGGTTGTGTTTAGTTTCATGCTTCAACAATAGTAGCACTGACTTGACTCAGTTATGGGGTATCTTTATCTTTATCCTGTAATACATAGGAAAGAAGTGGTTGTGAGTACAAATCTTATATTATTTTTCTGCTTATAGGATTGTTACGTTTAAAATAGATGTAAATGAGCTTTAAGTTTGACAATTTGAGTCACCCATGCATCTATGGAATTCTGAGTTAATGTAACCCGAGTTGCAGATGAAGGAAACTCGGGTGGTATGTGAGTCAACTCAGTGAGTTAAGTATGGAACTCGTGAGCATTTACTTGCTGTCGAAAGCTGCAGCTTTAACCAGAGTTTTAAATTATAAAACTTTATCAGTGATGATGATGCTTTACCTTTTGAGCAGAGCATGGTGTTTGACAACTTTAATGTCCAATCTGGGATGGATGCAACAGGAGTTCCAACGGATATGTTGACTTTGAATACAACAGTCAAAATCTTTTACCGGAATCCGGCAACGTTCTTCGGTGTTCATGTCACCGTTACTCCTATTCAAATTCATTATTTCCAACGCAAGCTTGCTTCTGGCTATGTAAGTTTATCGCGTTCTTGTTATGCTACTTCACGATGATAATCACGAATGTAGTCATTTTTCACGCGTATGGTCATGAGATATATGTGCAATATGGTACTCAATATCACATTATTTTTACCTGTTATTGATTTGAAAAAGTCTGATACACAAGTAATGTAGATATATCCTTAAGAATGACAATTTTCGTGACTAGAAGCAAATTCCTGAATATATGTAGTTTTTCTGCTATATTTTAAAGATTATTGTTAGCAAATTCGATATTTGATAGGTTTGAATATGTATATAAGTGTTGGCAAGATTAAGTTTTAATAAGTTGTATATAATATGATAGAATTGTTTTTTAAAAGAATAAAAGTCTAAGTTTACATGCACACCACGACTTATCTATTAAACTAGTGAAGTGCACGTTACATGCCCCTTTTTTGGTAGAAATTTATAGACACCAATTTTTAGGCCTGTTTCACACCAAAAATTCTTGACTCTAGAATCTTGATTGCATGCAGGATGCACTTGTTCTCTGTGTTACTTTAGTTGTACATTTCTTGTATGTGTTTGCTAACTCCAACTACAACCTTAAGCTTTACATCTAACATCTAACATGGGTTCTTGATTACAAACTCAAATTATTAATTATTCACCCACCCGTTTCTTGTTGTACACGCTAATCTTCGTTGCACGCGCTTTGTTGTGTGCTTTGATATCCTGTTGTTGATGACAACATATGAGACTTAAGCTCTTACCCATACCTAGAATCTTGATTGTATAAACAACTTGTTATTGCTTTGGCCCAACCGGTTGAAATTGGATAGAAAACAAACATAAAACAACAAAGTTATGTATGAAATTATTTAATATATCCAATGTAATGGGTACACTGTGTGGTCAACATTGTTGGATTTCGTAAGAATATATATGCTTTGGGATGTGTAGTACTCTTGTTTATGGACTCAAGAAAGTGTTTCATAATTCAAAGACATCAAAACTAATACAAAGCGTAATTAACTTCTAATTTTTGTTATAAACTAATCTCCTTAGCATTTTATGCAATTGGTCCGTTATAATAAGGAAAAATGGTGATGTTGGCACCGCTTTCTGATTTGCTATAATTTAAAAAAAACAACGTGCCAACGTGTTAAACATACCCTACATCCCGTTGTTTTAATTGAATGCAGCCTCTCTTCCTCACCTGAATCACACACATCATCCTACTTTTTTCTCATAGAGAGATGCGTCGAGCATATTGGATGGATATGTTTAACCTCACCCGTTAGGATGTTGAGTTTTGTTCTATGGGTACAAAAGAAATATCATATCCAGAGCCATGGTGCTATTATAGCGTGTACGTTGTGCTGTTAAACATGTATATTGCTCCAGATTTGGAAGTTTGATCTCTAAAGAAAAAAACTAGGCTAGTGATCTGAAAGGTTTTGATTGCCTCATATGAACATACGTATGTTATGATTGACTAATACTAGAAGTGGTCCATTTTCCCAAGGTGCAAATATTTGTTAATCACGAGCCCTTGTTACCGAAAAATTCATAAGAACCACTCATACTCTCTTAATGATAAGATCAGATAAAACATAGCTTTTAATTTAACAAACTCAACAGGAGTCGAACTTACAACATTTGATACATTCATGTTAAATGGTTAAAGGTGCAAGTTTTGGTTTTTATCTTAAGAGGGTGAAGATAGATATACAGTTTTCAAGACATTTTAGCTTATTACACTTGTACCTCATGGGCCCCATCCTGAAAGTGAAATGTGAAACCACACTGTCATCACTTTGTCACGTGTATTTCTGAATGGGTAATTTAGTAATTTTCCATGAGAATCTCTTTAACGTTGTTGCATCCTGGGTGCATCTACATCTGAATTCCAGTAGAAAGTACCAAATGATTAAATCTGTTGTGATTTATTAAAATGTATGTGACATCTTGTCCCACATTGTATGTTACACTAGAATGCATTCATAAAGCTAAAAGGTCATAATTTATAATGTTTAAGGTTTTGACTTCGATCTATATGATGATTGATTGAAACAGGTGAAGAAGTTCTACCAATCAAGAAAGAGCCAAAGAGTGATTGTAGCCCAAGTTTTAGGGTATCAAATGCCGCTATACGGTGGAGTGCCGCCCTTCAATGCCGCCATAGGCCACCTCAAGAACGTAGTAGTTCCCGTTAATCTGACATTCGTGATGAGGTCGCGAGCATACATTTTAGGGAGACTGGTGAAACCCAAATTCTACAAACATGTTTTGTGCCAAGTTACATTACGAGGTACCCAAATCGGTAAGCATGTGAACTTGACCAATTCGTGCATCTATCTTGATTGATTATTTTAGATGTATGTATCTTTTTGTCGTTTGGGTAGGTAACATAAGTACATAATTGAAATGTCAAGTTATATGGACCTTGTTTAATTCTGTCAAAAAAAAGTGTTTCATTACAAGCTACTTCGAGTTCAACCTGACATTCTGAGCTTAAACCTGACATTCTGAGCTTGTTAACGTAAACGAGCTCACATTTTAAGCTTGTTAAGATAAATAAAAATGTTCGCCTTCACTTGGTTTTTAACAAGATGAGCCTGAGCCCATACTTGTTCGACACGGATCAGGTTGTTTACAACCCTACCTAATCTTATGTTTTTTATGTTACACATAGTCATTTTACTTCGCCTTAGTTTGGGACGAAAATAAAAAACAAATTGACATATGTAAAGTTCATAAGTAAAGTTAAACTATAAAATTTTGCAATTTAGTAATTAGTAGTATCAATCTATGTGGTTATTTTGTCACTCCTTCAATTTATAATTTATACCATTGCACATTTACCGTTTTTACCCTGAAGTTATATGATTCGACCTTTTTAGCGCCCCATATTGTTGTGATTTACACTTTTTGTTTGACTTTATTCGTTTGACACCCAAAGTTTATGATTTTGTTTTTAGCAACCCTAAAGTTTCCAATTTTGCGTATTGCCAACCTACTTTATTGTTTTTGCCTTTTGGCAACCCAATTTCTTATTTTTGTGCTTTTATCTGATTTTTATTTTTTGCTTAATATAACAAACCTACAAATCTTTAAAACTCCGTGAAGAGTACCAACCCTGTAAAACACCTTTTTTATATATACAAAGCACATAATTCTGCAACAATTTTAGTTATGGTATAATTAGGTAATCCCCTAAAATCGCTTTAAGGCTTGTACAATGTACGTTCCAGCTTGTTATTAATTTTTATCAAAGATTTATATTATATAGTCCTGGTCAAAACACTAATCTAATAATTTACATTGCATTTTGGGTTATTTTTCCTTTCTATTGTGTTGCTTAAACACATTACACGTGTAGTGGCATCAAAATATCATTTTGATTGTTTTAACTTTCAACTATTTATTTCTTGATTTACCTTTTATTTCAATGTCTACATTATCATATCAACATTACATAACTGTAATAAATAACCTAAACGGATATCTACGATCTAATGAATGCATGAACATTCAATTTCATGAATATTATTTACATTTTATTTCATTGTCTATGTAATTATATAAACTAGATTAAAAAAATGTATTAAATAACCTAAACGAACACCTATTATCTAATGAATGCATGAAAATTCATCAGTAACAACGGAAGCTAGCAAAACCTTCTCAAAGTCTTCAGAGAAACCTCGTTCAAACACACCGATCAAGTAGTTCATGAGTATCGAGTCACAAGTTAGAGTGATAGGCCCATTCCTTGGCAACCCGAGTACATCAACCGAAATCCTCAAAAGCTCCAAGAAAACAATGTTATTAAGATAACGCAATGGCATCACAAAACGAATATTGTCAGCAACATAAACAACAAAATGCCCCTTGTAACTCTTTGAACCGTTTCTTTTGATGTAACCACTTTTCAAAGCCTCAACCCCCCATTTCCGCACCATTTTCAATATTTTCTTAGGCGTCATTAGAAAACTATTGCTCTTGAGTTCTCTCATTTGATCAAAGTGTTGAAAGCACGCTAGATTGATGTTGTGTCTTGCTATAACAACCTTCACAAACATAGAGTTGTTAAGATGCAATATTGTGGATTTACGAATTTTAGTATTTATAGGGGAACGGGGTTGAATGGGGTCTAGTTACGTAGGTTTGGAATGTTTGCTAGCAAACATCATGTGATTAGTTATGAAACATTCAAATGCCCCTTCTATCTCCAAATACGAGGACATTATTTTCTGTTGTACACAAACCACATAATTTGAAAGCGCTTTTTTCCGTTTGAAACTAGACTCGGGACCATTTTGTAGAAATAGTTGGTTGGAATGTATCCAGTCTCGTTAGGATTCTACGATACGTAAACACTTGTTGAGACGGGGTGGTTTAAAACTTGAACAAGTGCATATATGTGTACGTACATAGTGTGATGAACAATTTTAAAAGACTATCTTGTCGTTTATAATTTTCAGCAAATCAAAAACTTTACTTGAAAAACACAAAATATGGTTATGAAGTGACAAGACTAAAGCTAAAGTAACTACATCATATACTAAACATCCAATCGTACGTTTGATGATAAAAAACCAGTGCATGATTCAAAACCTTTAAAATTAAGCTTTATATTTTCTTTTCTCTAGAATAACATTTTATTTCAAATCCTATTGAAATTACATTTGAGAATTGACAAATAACAAATAACAAAGAACAAAAGAATAAGACTGTAATACCAGTGTTTGAATTCCAATTACCATATAAGAAGATATTTATTGCAACATTACAATTTGGATGTTTGTGGTGCTTGATTTGATTTATGCAAATTTTTGGCAAAACTATAGATAAAAACTTAAATGAAGAGAGCGTAAAGTAATTTGAGGAGTTAGATTATGATTTTATACTTTTGTATCAATTTCAAGTTTAAATCTCTAGATTTTTTATTAGATATTGGATTTATTGTATGAGCTTACGATCCAGTTAGATTTATTATTATCTTTATAAGTTATAACCTAACGATTCCGATAATATTCATTTAGACTTTTGCCCTCTAGTCTTTTCCTTTATAGATTTATGGATCTTCTCTCTTAATCTATGGATCCAAGAGACCGTTACCTAACCTTAGACACCCGCTTGCTTTCTTTTCGCTTTCTATTTCCACAAATATAATATTTTGATCTATGAATATAAGAGACTATCATCTTCTAGCCTTGACACATTGCGAACGAGTATGGGCACCAGTTGACTTATCATTCCATGAATCAAGACCTAATTATAAACTATCAAGCAAATTATGAATAATTCAATCAATCAAAATATGGATGACAACAATAAGCACAATTTTAATATTTTGGCAAAAGTTTGGATATTCAAGTCGAACGAAACACATTATCTTATTACTCTAAGTTTTATGTTTTTTTTAGTTTTTCAATCTTAACGTCCAGTTACTTACACTGGGACTACAAGAGAGTATTAAATATTAGGGTCTACAGTATGAGCCCATAAAATCACTTACATCCTAATGTTTTTTTTGTGATGTATATAATTGTAATATAACGCTTTAATAATATTTATCTAGTCTTTTATCATTTTACACATTTGTGTTTTGGAAAAAATTCGTTTTGATTTTTTTTACCAAAAAAGTGTAGGTGTAAAATTTATTTACCAAAATGATGTAGTTGAAAAAATATTTACCAAAATGGTGTGATTATAAATTTTATTGCTTCTTACTCATATTTTCATTGGATCTTTTACATAATTTATTTTAAATGTTTTCAAAGAAATTTAAAGACGATTTCTTTAAATTTTAGCAAACATCTTAAATATATATATCTTTTTAATTTTTGAGAAATATTTTTATAATTTATTTTAAAATGTAATTATAATAGTGCTTTATAAATATGTTTTCATGGTAAAAAAAATCTTTGTTAAAAACAAAATTTGTAGATGCATTTCACAAATTAACATGATAAAAAAATGTTTTTAAATGGTTTGTTTTTAGGGTGTTCATTAATCATACAAACTGGACCATATCGAAAAATTTTGGTTGGTTTAGTAAATTTAAAAGTTGATGGTTCGGTTTACAATTTGTGTTTTGAGAGACCGGTTAGTTTGGTTCGGCTTATAATTTTCGTTTGCGACTAAACCTAAAAATACGGACCAAGTTTTGTACTAAACTTTATAAACACAGACCGACTGAGTATCGTTTTCAACTATTTTTTTTATTAAACATCTAATATATTAGTAAATATTAAAAATAAAAATCATTAAAGACGTGATGAACTTAAATGGTTAATTTTATGTAAGAAACTAAATAAACTAACTATAACACAAACACAATCATAAGAAGATAAAATTTTAGTTCGAAACTAGGTCTCTAGAACATCAAAAATGATATTATCATATGATATATACAATATCTATGAATAATCATGTAGAAAAATTGAAGTATTAAAGGGAATATTGTTTTTGGCATCAATCTTATACATTCGTTTTTATGTAAAATCTTTTAAAGAAGTAAACAACATTTCTATTTTGACAACATGAGTAAACATATAAAAAATGATTTAACAAATAAAAATTTCAAAAGACATTAAAACATATTTGTAGAACAGCCTTGAAAATTATAAAAAAACATTAAAAAAATCTTTTCTAAAGTGTCCAATAGGAATAGGAGTGAGAAATAAAAACTATTAAAAAACACACCATATTGGTAAATATTTTTCTAACTACACCAAATTGATAAATAAGTTTTCTATTTACTATCATTTTGAAAAAAAAACTCGTTTTCATCTCTTGTCATTTCAATCAGCGAGACTAGCACCCTATGTTTTTTCTCAAAACTTTCATCAATTAACCAGTCCACTCTTATTACAACAAACAAATATAGTTAAAATAAATTAAATGAAACTAAAATTAATTAAAAATAAAAAAATATCGATAAACTACAACCACCACCAATGTTAGTTACAAGAATTGTAGTGAAAACATAGAAACTACAAAGGGTCATCATCGAAAGTAAAGGTCTAAAGGCTGAAACCATAATTTTCGTAGTTGAATTGATCAATTGACAAATATGATCATAATATCTATCAAACACATCAGGAGGTGTGGAGCACACACTAGTTTGAGTTTATGGTTCTCTTTCGTATTAAATCTCATAGATTGTTAGGGGTGAAACCCTAAACAGTAGGGTTCTAAGGGGGCTACATCAGGAAGTGTGGAGCACACATTGATATGAGTTTATAGTTCTCTTCCGTATTAGAATCTCATAGATTGTTAGGGTGAAACCCTAAACAGTAGGGTTTTAAGTAGGCAACATCCCCTTGGCGGGGATCCTAGCTAGTGCAACACCCTTGGTAATGAGGTCTAAGGACGCGAAGCTCCTGTCTGAAATACAAGCAGTTTTCAGACATGAAAAGTCAAAATGCATTAGTCATTGCGTCGAGTTGTTTTTTATTTGGTTAATTTTGCATTACTAAAAACACATTAAAATTTGATTTCCCCAAAATTTCACATGGAAAATTCAAGGATGAAAATGCCAGATTTGAAACACTAAAACTGTCGAGTGACCATTTTTGCCTAGCAATGCAAAACAATTCCTATAAATTTTGATTATATTCTGGAATTCTTCTTCATCTGGTTCACAAAAAAACACACACAAAAATCATACATTGTTCTTCAATATGAGTGATCTGATGGAAGATGGTGTGAACTCCAAATAATTTCAATATAAAAGTGATCAGTGACTCTCAATCTGTCCAAATTTAAATTTAATTAACGAATGACAATTTCTTTACAAGCCCACCAAATACTATTAAATATTAATGAAATCCGAATGAAAATTAAAGATTTCATAAAGATTCATTTATTAGAAAATCACAGTCAATCTGTCCAAATTTAAATATTAGCGACTCTCTCAGTTTGAGATTTCATAAAAAATCATTTATTAGAAAATCACAGTCATTTAGACATCAAATTATTGTTTAAAAATACTATTAAATATTAATGAAATCCAAATGAACTATTTAGAATAAGTAATGAGTTTTAAGAGGATTTTAGGTTGAAAACTAAAATCGGAGGATAGCAAAGTTACTACATGGTGCAATTGCATCATGTATGTGAGGATGCCGTTTCCCCATGAGTTATACTTTGAAAATAAAAGCTAGAGGACTTTTACTTGTGGGATACTAATATGTGGACATTCGTTCAACACGTAACACTCAATCTCATACGTTATGATGATCACTTTTTAATGATATTTCATATTTAGATTTACAAAGTAATCATTTTAGGGTTGTGTTATACTTATATCTGCTTTTGGGGAGGGGTTTAAAATAGTTGGTTTTAGAAAACCCATCATCTTAAATTTGATTTGTAACGTGTAACTATTTTTAATCGAGATATCACTTTGAATAAGAAAAAGATAACAGTAGTTTTTTAACCAGAAATCATTAGATTGTATATTAATTTAAAATTCAGTTCCATATTCATCGAATTTCACTTTTATTGAAATTTGCTTACAAAAAGGTGTCGGTGACAAGAGATGAAGATTGTTTCCCACTATAGCCACCCACCTGTTTGTCCCTTTCTTACTCCATCCCAACATTATTTTTACCCTTTTAATGTTTTATATAATCAAAATATTCCATTTTAAATAAATCCAAATTTTGTTTTAACATTAAGTCATAACTTTTTAAACAAAATGATACCAATCTTGCTTTAATGTTATCAGTTGATTAATGAATATTATAAAACTAAAACACCTGCAGACTGGTGAAGCTAATAAAAGTTCATTTTTCCTGTTGAGCATCCAAAATAAAATTTTCAGTGATCAGAATCCTGTGTTATATTCTAATATAGTATTTATTATTTAAGTTCCAACAACAAACCATAAATCATAGGTTAAGATCACGTACGATCGACACAAATATAATTTCATTGTTTTAATAACACAAATTTGACTATATGGTATAGTTTGTAATCATGTTATACCTTAAAGATAATAGTTCAAATTACTTTTTTAATAATGCAATTGCCAAGGTCGGCTCTTATTCATTTATACACTTGTACATACTCAAACAGAACAAGATGATTAAGCTGCCCCAAAAGTTTATGATTACAAGTAATAATTACAGGAAACAACAATTGTATAAAGATGTTTGATTAAGTATAAAGAAAAGCCTTAAACAGTCTTTTAAAATTGATTATTTCTCTTATATGTATAGTAAATCAGGTTGAAATTTCACTTTAAAGTAGTTTATTTAATTTAAGAATTTTTAAATACTTTTATTCTTCAAGTTAATACAAACCACAGTTTGTCAGTTTCACAATAAAGATTAATGAATCTCCTATTTTTTATCAATATTTACCGGAAGAAAGGTGTAATTATAATTTTGGTTAGTAATACTGATTAATTGAAGGTAGAAAAGTAAAGGTTTAATTAAGTTTTGTAGCGTTTAAATAGTATTACAATATTCCTACAAAAAGCTTTGTTAGCGACTAATTAACTTCTCCAATGTTATATAAATTTATGCAAAACTAGTGTAGCATTGTTCAAAAAGAGCTACAACTTGACTAGCAACTTTTGTTTCAACTTTATCTATCTTGTCAAATATACCTTAAGATAACTTCTTAAGTTTTTTTTGGATGGTAAATTTACGACACTATTTTGAAGAATAAGTCATAGGTGTAATTTTAATTGTGTCTATTTATTCGTATCTTAGCCAGAATCACACCCCAATCCCTAAAAAAAAACCACAATCGAAAAACCCTCTTGCTCAACTTAAAACATTTTTGCTCAAATTGATACTCGAACTCAATATCTTTTCATCTTTTACTGTCTTGGTTATCTCACCTTAACCAATTGGGTTGAGAATCTTTAGTATTATAACTTCTAAAGTTTTCTTTTTTTTAACAACAAACGGTTTTGCTTCAAAGGATAGATGTCATATTAATCTGGCCTAGCGATCCGCTATCTAGCCGAGACACACCCTAACCTCCTTAGGAGAAAACTCATCGGCTTAACACTGGGCATTTTATTCAGACAGAGACTTCAACTTAAAATCTACTATAATTACATATATGAGACATTTTACCTTGATCATTTGCCTAAGTATAATTGGTATTAATATTTTAAAACAACTACAACCTTAAGTGTATTATACCAATTAAACCATAAAACTTTTAATCATTATACATTGATTTACATTAATTTGAAAAGATTGCAAGATATTAATTAATTATTTATGTTTGATTTTCTCTCGTGTTTGTATATATATGATAGGATAGGATTCATAAAATATTTTCTCTTAAAGTGGAATATCTTTCCAATTTACAGATCATAAAAGATTTCATGTAACTTTGTTTCAATAATTTAGAAAATATAAATAATATTTTTTCTAACAAATAAAGAGTAATATCAATATTTTTTTTTGACACATTACAACTCCCCAGACAAATCCATGTTCACCGACATCGTCAATAAATAAACATATAAAAAATACTACAAAAACAAATGTAAAGTATCTATATAAACCGATTCACACATTTTTACTCATCACATCTAAAAACACTAAAAATACCTGCAAAAAACAATGTCAATCTTCATCTACTTTCTCTTTACTCTTTCAATAACTTCATCTGCAAGTTATTGTGATAGATGTCTGCATCAAACTAAAGCTGTTCTTTTCACCAATGCTACTGTTCTTTCATGTACCATTAATTTTCACTTCATAAAAATTCAATTTTGAGATCAACCATGTTAATATTTCTTCAATAAATTTAATGGGGCATAATTATTTTTTGCAAAAAATGCAGATGGAGCATGTGGGTATGGTTCATCTGCTCTGAGCTTCTACAATGGTCATCTTGCTGCTGCTGTACCAAGCATCTTCAAATCCGGGTCGGGTTGTGGAGCTTGCTTCCAGGTACATATTTACATATTTGACCTTGAAGGTGTATAATCATTCTTTCATTTGGCTTGTAAATGTGGATTATTACTTTTTGTTTAGTGCTTTTTTGGTAAGTTGGTGAATATAAAAAAGTTTTAGTTTATGGGCGTACGTTTTTTTAACTGGGTGAACTTGCTTACATGTTAACATCACGTAAGCAAGTACAGTTAGCGGAACACTTATAAACTAAAACTTTTTTAGAATCATACTAGAACCTATTACACTTTGCAAGAGAACACTAATTTATAAAAAAAAACAAAAATAAAAACAAAATTTGTAAATGTGTGGTTATGAATGTCATTTTGCAGGTTAGGTGCAAGGATAGTAAATTGTGTTCTAAGGCTGGAACACAGGTAATAGTGACTGATTTGAGTAGCAACACACAGACACAATTAGTGTTGAGTAGCAGAGCTTTTATGGCCATGGCTAACAAGGGTATGCAGCAAAAAATATTGAAACTTGGTTCTGCTGACGTGGAATATAAAAGGTACAATATTCTAAAACTAAAGGGCTGTTTGATAGTTTCTTAATCAGCCTCTTAATGGTTCAGATATCTGAATGGTTCAGCATTTAATGGTTCTGTTTGTTTCGCGAGCACATGTCTGAATGGTTAAGAGATTTACCTCTGAATGGTTAAGCATTATACTGATGTTGAATGGTTAAGAGGTCTAATGCTGAATGGTTAATATATATTATCTAAATTGGTCAGACATTTGTCTTTGAATAGTTAAATTATATATTAGCTTTTAATGGTTCAGACCTCTTAATGATTCAGCACTTAATAATTCAAACCTTTTATTGGTTCAAAACTTAATCATTCAGAAGTTATCAAACAGCCCTAAAGCTTTTAGGTTATTAAATTAGATTGACTCTATCGAAAAAGGATAGTGTTAGAGTCACTTAGAGTATTCACGGGGGTTTATTATCATTATGAGTGTGTTTTTTATATCATAAAAAATAATTATGAGTGAAGGATTAAAAATGTTACTGTTCATTTGTATATTTGAGATGACATTGTTTACTTTTATAATTTTTTTAAAAATTGTTGTGAGCGAAGAAATATAAAAGGTAATATTAAATGTATAAAAATAGTATTTAATGAAAATTTATATAAAAGTAATAATTTTAATGTAATTATAAAAATAAAAATATGAAGTTGATGTGAATGCTATTAAGTCTCTCCCCCTCTCCTAGTATTGCATTCCTTCAATAAAACTCTTCTATTCATATTCAAAACAAAATTGATTCATCTTATTTGATATTGTCTTTTGATGTTTTCAAGAGAGTTACATTGAAAATGCTATTTCAAAGTCATATCGAGTAATGACTGGTATTTTCATGTTGGGTTCAGTTATGGTTAATCTTAATCAATTCGACACTTTCACACGTTTAGATTTGGTTAGAGAGTATGATAAGTGTATATACATATACACAGGGTAAAAACATAAAATGACATAAACTTAAAATGTTGGCTCGAGCTCGATTTGAATGTCTACTTGAATACAATATTCGCTATCTAATTTCACACGTTTCTTCTTCTATATACCTTATAATATTTTTGTTATCTTATATAACTGTTGGCATATTTTTATATAAGAAATCAAAACATATGAAGATAATTTCTTTCAAAATCATATGATTAGATAGAAAAAGTTTAAAGATGGATATGTTTGTCAGATACTTTTTCTACTTTCATATATAAATAATACTATTGTAAATAATACTTTTTCTACTTTCAGATACTATTACAGAGAAAGGAAATTCGTGGGCTTTATATCTCTGTTACAAGTGATGGAAAAAACCGTTTTCGGTAACATTTAGACGACCAGTTTCATTAAGATCCGATTTCAAATCAATTTAACACTTAGGTTTGAGATCAGTTTTTAACACTATTCGATGAAACCGGTTTCAACCTGATAAGACCTGAACCGAACCAATTTCCACACCGATTTAAGCCAGGTCATTTTCATCACTCAAACCGATTTCAACCCGAAGTGGTTTAAGAAGACTTTTGTTAAACCAATCCGAACCATTTTCAAAACCGGTATCCAACTGATTTCCACTCAAAATGTACACCACTGGTTACAATTGGTGGTGGTTGTGGGTTCCACTAGTGGGCCTAAGAGAATTGAAAATTCATATCGATTTCAATCATATACGGATCACGAAGGCGATTTCTACTTTCTAGACCAGATAATTAATTCTCACATTGTTTATGCACTTATTTTCACATCCATTTGAGCTGTATTATTGTATTTCTCAATGCTAATATCATATCATATTATATGGTACACCAAGTAATTTAGTCATGAATTGTGATTGGAGTTCTTATTCATCAATCTTAGCTTTAAATGAATTTAATTGAAATTTAATGTAACTGTCAATCATTTTCTCTATATTCCGTTTGATGTGAAATCAATTATAAATAGAGAACAATAATGACTTTACAAATACATTTATTTATTGATTTTGTATGTGATATAAAAACAATTATGTAATTTATCATCACCATATGTTGTCGGATTACATGGTAAGTGTTCATATGGTTTATTATGACATTTTTATGTGTAGAATACCTTGTGATTACAAAGGCAAAAACCTGGCCGTGAGGGTGGAAGAATCAAGCGACAAGCGTCGTTATCTTGCCGTCAAGTTCTTGTATCAAGGTGGTCAAACCGAGATTGTGTCGGTTGATATTGCCCGGGTAACTATTAACATCTTAGATGACCATTGCCGTTAAAATAAAGAACTATATGTTGTTATTACGGTACAACATGATTTTCGTCAAAAACTTATGCAACGACTTGTTTTTAAGGTTGGTTCGACGAACTGGAGTTTCTTGAGCAGAAAGTCTGGTGCTATTTGGGAAACGAGCCGAGTTCCAGTTGGGGAAATGCAGTTTCGGTTGGTGGTGACATCCGGATATGATAGGAAGACGATTTGGGCCAAGCGTGTGCTCCCGGCTAATTGGAATGTTGGAGTCGTGTATGACTCCGGTGTACAAATTGATGACATTGCCGAAGAAGGTTGCGGTCGATGTGATTAGATTTAGAAATAATTTTCATAATTATGGAGTAATATGTTGTTAAAGATCCTCATGTTCTATTATGTGAATCAGATTATATATGTATTGAAAATAAATCTGGAAAGAAATAGATAAGAAAGTATATCCATTTGCAAAACATTTTATAGAAAGTAAAAGTGTAAGATATTGCATTGTAGTTTCATTCGATTTATATTTTTATGAGAGTTAGAGAGGTGAGTTTTAACTTTTAACAAAGGTGTAAAAGGAAAAAAATACATGGAGTCAAGAGTCAAGATCTTGACTTTTGTCATGTTGGAGTCAAGGTCAACGCAGGTCGTGATATTACCTTTTGAATCATCTATAGTAGCTTTAGTAAAATTCGTAGCAATGATAATTCTAACTAATTAATTCGAGAACAGATTATTGAATTAGTAAATTTGTTTTAGTAAAAAATGAGTGATAATAAATCCAACAACAAATGTTATATGCAACAATCATACGCTTTTGCAAATGATTTATACAACACATACATATATAATTTTTGTATAATTTATGGTTATGTTTGTAAAAAAAGTTATTGGCAGTCTTGTGCCTGACGCAAAGTCTCGTCCACCCGGTTCGGTCGCTAACCGAACCTTCAGTAGTCTAGTTGAGAATTTTTGGGCCGGGGTCCGGTTAAAGCAGCATGTTTGTGTGCTTCGCTGTTTTTTTCAGTTTGGTTCGGGCCACAAGTCAACGGATTTTGTTTTCATGAAAATAATGATGAAATTTGTTTTTCAAACTTGGTTTTCATATCTATATATTTACTAGAATATTTGTATTATTTATTATGTTATCTAGTTTTTAAATTTGATCGGACCGGTTCAACCAGTGAATCTTTAAATCATTCAGTTAGCTCTTTAATTCAATCTTAAAAACATTGGTTATCAACCTTGAAAAATAACTAGCTAGAGTATGCTTTACAACCTAATTTTTTATGGGCGGTAGTACACGTACTATTCTCACTAACTTGATGGCCTACCCTAAATGAAAGAATAAAAACTTTCTTACATAAGCATACAATAGATGGTAGTTTAATCGCACCCACTTTTAGCTCGTATTCGTGAGACTTAGGTTAAGCGGTGCGTCACAACATCATCTACTATCCAACTTTTCACTTCACATCACCTCATAGAAATGGTTTAAGTTTCTCAATTTAATCTGGTTACTCTAATAAAAATGTATTTTTGTAATGACATGTGACAGCATCACAATCATTATCATCTAAATTTTCATGTATCTTTCTCCTATTAAATAATTACTTTAATTACTAACCTATTTTTAGATTTAATAAATTAAGAAACAAATCTATTTATTAATGTTATTTCTAAATAAATAATTTTATAAATAATATTTTTTTTCTACAGCATAAAACTTTTTAAAAATTATGAAAGTTTTTAAAATTGGTATTTTAAAAAAAACAAAAACAATCAAATTTGAGAGTTATGATACGAATTTTTAAAAATGACTTTTATACGGTTTGTTTATAACAAAATGTTTATTTTTGGAAAAAAGTTTAAAAACAAAATTTTAAAAAATTTGATATTACTGTTTCATTATATATTAGAATATTATTTTATAACTAATAAATTTCATTATATTAATATTTTATTTATTCAACCCCATGTAATATACGAATTTACTAAAGCTAGTATAGAATAAAATAAAATGATTGGTTGTGTGTAGTTTGTGTTTCATGCCCGCCAAGCCTTCAACGCGTTAACCATTAACACATGTTAATGCTCCATAAGGGTGACGTTTCTCGCCCCAGTAAGCTCCACACCAGCCTTAGGCCCTAGGCGTAAGGTATACCGATTAGCTTTATATATGCATTTTTTCATTTCTTGTATAAACACTAATTCAAACACGTTAAACCTATTTTTAAATCTATGTTGATAT
>BJCM01066904.1:0-11442 GCA_018326385.1 Flaveria bidentis | reverse complement strand
ATATATATATATATATATATATATATATATATATATATATATATTAATTATAAATTTCCAAAATTTACACTTAGAACCCTTAAGTTTCATTTAATTTATTCCCTTAGGTTTAGTTATATTAGCATTTAAACCCTGGACTATAATAATAATAATGATGATAATAATAATAATAATAATATTATTATTAATAATAGTAATAATAAAAATAAAAAAATGTTATTATTAGTATTATAATATTAGGGTTGGCGCGTAAGGTAGATACGACGAGATTCTATTCGAAAAAGAATTAATTACGAAAAGGAAATTAAAGGTACGAGGATAATTAATGAGCTCAAGTCGATTGACGGACCCGATTGTGACGGATGTCACAGTATCCCCTAGTTGAGAGAATTTTGCCCCGAAATTCAGTTGTAATTAGATCTTGAAGTTCCTTCAACGAACAGATGTGAATATTTAGATTTCATTTGGTATTCCCGTTCCCATGTAAACTCAAACCCACGTTTAGAGTTCCATCTCACTCTAACAATTGGAATTTTGCTGTGCTTCAATTGTTTCACTTCTTAATCCATAATTTCTATCGGTTCCTCCACAAAAAGTAGTTTCTCATCAATCTTGATTTTCTCAATCTGTATCTGAAGGGGTCCATTGGCTAGACATTTCTTAAGATTTGATACATAGAATGTATCATGTACGCCACTAAGTTCTTGGGGTAACTTTAATCTATACGCTACAGGATCAATCCTTTCTGTGATCTCGAATGGTCCTACATATCTTAGAGCTAATTTCCCTTTCTTTCCAAACCGTATGATTCCCTTCCATGAAGAAACTTTCAATACGACACGATCACCCATGCTAAACTCTAAAGGTTTTCGACGGTTATCAGCGTAACTTTTCTGACGATCTCGAGCTGCCTTAAGCTTGTCCTTGATTTGAAATATCTTATCATTTGTTTCCTGCATAATCTCCGGACTTGTCAATTGACTTTAACCTACTTCCGCCCAAGACACCGGAGATCTACACTTCCTTCCATACAATGCCTCAAACGGAGCACATCCAACGCTCGTATGATACCTGTTGCTATAAGAGAATTCGATCAACGGTAAGTAAGTATCCCAACTCCCACCAAAGTCAATCACACATGCCCTAAGCATGTCTTCTAAAGTTTGTATCGTTCGCTCACTTTGACTATCCGTTTGTGGATAATAGGCAGTACTTAAATCCAAACAAGTACCCATTACCTTATGTAGAGTCTGCCAATACCATGATGTAAATTGACTATCATGATCTGATATAATTGACACAGACACCCCATGCCTAGCCACGATCTAATTTACATATAATCTCGCTAACCTTTCCATCTTATAATCCTCGCGAATAGGCAAGAAATGAGCAGATTTTTTCATTCAATCCATGATGACCCAAATCGAATCATGCCCATTACTGGTTCTAGGCAACTTAGTGATAAAATCCATCAATATATTTTCCTATTTCCATTTGGGAATTTCCAGTTGTTGCAACAGACCTGACGGTTTCTGAAGTTCGTCTTTAACTTTCGAACAAGTCAAGCATTCACTTACATACTTTGCAATGTCCTTTTTCATACCTGGACACCAATATAACTCCTTAAGATCTTGGTACATCCTCTCTGCACCAAGATGAACAGAGTACTTGTACTTGTGTGCCTTGTTCATAACTAGGGTTCGAACATCTCCTCACTTAGGTACCCATATACGATTTACAAAGTACCGTAAACCATTCTCCTTACAGTTCATCTGTTTGTCTAGCCCTCAGAACTTCTCACTTACAATATTTTTCTTCTTCAATGCTTCACCCTGTGCTATCAGAATTTGCGTTTTCATATTCGATTGGATGGTCATTCTAATGCTAGCACACGTAAGGGTTTAATATGTTCTTTCCTACTCAAGGCATTGACCACTACATTTGCCATTCTAGGATGATATCGAATCTCACAGTCATAGTCACTTATAAGTTCCACCCATCGTCTTTGGTGCATATTCAGTTCCTTTTACTCAAATATATGTTGAAGACTTTTGTGATCAGTGTAGATAACGCACTTAGTCCCATACAGATAATGTCTCCATATCTTAAGTGCAAACACTAGTGCGCCTAATTCCAGGTCGTGTGTCGTATAATTCTTTTTGTGAACCTTAAGTTGACGTCAGGCATAAGCAATCACCTTATCCTTTTGCATAAATACACAACCTAGGCCTTGATGTGATGCATCGCAGAACACCACACAATCATTTGATCCATCAGGGAGGGTTAATATCGGTGCATTACATAATCTTTCCTTCAACGTCTGAAATGCCTCTTCTTGATTATGTCCCCAGTTGAACTTCTTATCCTTTTGTATTAACATTGTCAACAGCTGAGCGATCATTGAAAAGTTTGCAATGAATCATCGATAGTAACTAGTCAATCCTAAAAGTTGTCGTATCTCTAAAGGCGTCTTAGGAGTGTCCCACTTTTTAACTACTTCTATCTTTGTGGGATCAACATGGATTCTCTTCTCATTAACCACGTGTCCTAAAAAATTCACTTCTGGCAACCAAAATTCACACTTCAAAAATTTGGCGTAAAGTTTTTCTTCTATTAATAATTTGAGAATCGCTCGAAGGTGTTGTTCATGGTCTTCCTTCAATCTGGAATATATAAGAATATCATCTATAAACAAGATTACAAACTTATCCAGATAGGGTTTACATACCCGGTTCATTAGATCCATGAACACTGCTAGAGCGTTGGTCAGCCCAAACGGCATGACTAAGAACTCTTAATGTCCATATCGAGTTCTGAACGATGTCTTTGGTATATCCTCCTCATGAACCCGCAATTGATGATAGCTCGATCGAAGGTCAATCTTAGAGAAATACGAAGCTCCCTATAATTGATCAAATAGATCATCGATCCTGGGAAGTGGATATTGATTTTTCATAGTCAACTTATTTAACTCGCGATAGTCTATGCACATTCGAAATGTTCCATCCTTCTTCTTGACAAATAGTATCGATGCTCCCCATGGCGAGTGACTTGGTAACATGAAACCCTTGGCTAACAACTCTTGCAATTGACTTGATAATTCTTGCAACTCTGATGGTGCTAACCAATATGGCGTCTTTGCTATAGGTGTCGCTCCAGGAACCAAATCTATGCGGCATTCTAATTGTCGAGGAAGGGGTAAACCGGACAAATCGTTAGGGAATACTTTTGGAAAGTCTCACACCACCGGAATGTCTTACATTTTCCCTTAATCGGATTTCTTTTCTACCACATATGCTGAGAATGCATAAAATTGCTTCTGCATGCATCAACGAGCCTTTATACAAGAGATAATCTTTACACTTCTTCCCTGTCGTTGTCCTTGAATCTTGAGCAAGTCACCATTAGGCATAGGAATTTGCACCACCTTCTCTCGGAAAACTATTTCGGCTCCACAGTTTGACAACCAATCCATTCCCAATACTACGTCAAAACTTCCTAGTTCAAAATGTATTAAATCTTTGTCAAAGGTATGGTCCTCTAATGTAATCGTGCACCCTCTAATTATTTCACTAGCTCTCATAAATTTACCATTCGTCATTTCTACCGAATAGCTAGTCTCTAAACAACTAGGGTTCAAACCAAGCAGATGTGAAAATTTAGAGTACACAAAACTATTACTACCCCGGTGTCAAACAATACGGATGCAAAGTGATTATTGAGGAGATACCTACTCGTAACAACATTCGGGTCCTAACGCGCGTCGTTTGCACCAATTACAAACGCACGTCCTCGGGCAACATTTCCTTGATTTCATTGACCTTGATTGCCAACTATTGCCATCACTTGGTTTTTGTAATCCCTTGTTGACCTAGTGCCCGATTCAGTCTGGGGCACATGTTCCGATAATGATCGGGGCTTCCACACTCATAGTAAACCTTGACGTTTCCAGCCGTATTGATTGCATTAATTGGTTCAACTAAATTGGGCACCATTTTACAATCTTTTGCCACATGTCCTGGGCGCCTACAGTTCATGCATACCCGGCTCGACGCCATTGGTGGATGATGACAGTTACATTTCCCACACTTAGGTTGAGGTCCAACGTAGTCCTTTCTCCCTTGATTCACCGCCACAAAGTTCCTCGTCACCTTTGCCTTTTTAAGAAACCTCCCCCTGCTCGTCTGCTCGACTCCCCAATATCCATTCTTTTCTCACTACCTTTACCTAGCACTCTAGTTCTTATCATTTCACCAGTCAGAGTGCCCGCCTTCAAAATTGCACTCTGTATAGTCGTCGGTGCCACAACAGTCACCAAACCACGTATTTGTGGTACTAAACCCCAGATGTAACGTTCAATTTGCTTTGATTCAGGTGTCACCAGGTATGGCACCAACCTTGCCAATGCATGAAATCGGTTGGTATAAGAAGCATGACCTGACCCTACCATCGAATGGTGTTAGAACTCGTGTTCCAACTTCGGCATTTCGTTCGTAGGGCGGTATTCTTCAGTTGCCAATGCCTTAAATTCCGCCCAAGTCATGGCCATTGTTGCCTCCCTAGTTCATGCCTGCACTTGGGTATTCCACCACGTTAACACTTTCCCCACTAGTGAACATGTAGCATACTTTACTTTCTGATTTTCAGCATAGTTGCCCATGTCTATCACAGATTCCATCTTCTTAATCCAACGGGTCAAGGCAATGGCTCCATCTTTTCCATCAAACTCCTTCGGTTTACAAGTCATGAACTCCTTGTAAGTACAACAAACCCTTCCTCCAATACCATTCCCATTCATGTTACCATTATCGTTCATGTTACCCATTCCACCTCCTTCCCTATTGTTATCTCCACCCCATCTCCATGTCCGTTTTCGTCATTCTCTTCATGATCACTATTTTCATCATTATGTTTGTTGTCATCATTACCACCTATATTATTTTGGTTCATGATGTTGTCACTCACCTATGCCACTATGGTCGGGATGAGTGCTACCAGTTATTGAGCAATCATGGTGGCTATATCAGGGTTTCTAGCTCCCTAATTATTACCACCCTGTCCACCTTTATTTTCGCCTGCGGGTGCTTCACCCCAACCTCTTGCACCTCTTCCTCTAACTCTTCCTATTGGGGCAAAACCACCATGACTAACACTGCGGGTGATCATTTTGTGCAGCATCTTTCTAATCAATATAAACAATACATAAATTTCAGCAATATCAAATGTCATCACAGTCCAGTCAGTCACATAAAGCATATCATCGCAAACATATTTTCCACAATGAAATACCACAAACCAAAGCACAATAATAATATACAGTCTCATTCTCATAATTCATAATGTCTCAACGCGATAATCGGTAGAGTAATATCCCAAAAACATGTGAAGACCCATAGTCTAAAAATGTCTGAAAATGAAATACGAAATAGCAAAAGTAAATACCCTAAATCTTCAAGTCTCCATAAGTTCTCATGCGACATCAATCCTACTCTTCATCACTGTTAGAGGTGCTAGAAGGGCTCGGGGGCAGGTCAGGGTGGTTACCCCACAAACTCGCCTCATCAGTCGGCACTCGGAACCTTATACGAGTGGCCGAAATCACTCTCTTTCTAGCCGTCCTTAGTAGCACTGGTCCTACACCGTTTGTCTAGTATGGTCCTCTAGGGTAGTCGGGAACCCAAGGTCTCACCTCAAGGGCATACCTTGTAATAGCCAACCTAACAGGTATCAAAGGAGCAGCTGGGGCGACAGGGGCGTTTGGTGCAGCAGGAACAACAGGAGCACTTGGTGCGGCTGGGGCTTTAGGTGCTGTAGGACCAGGTGATGTAGCACGAATGGCATGAAACCCTAGCACAACTTGGTTACCTATTTCCTCTTCATCAGATGACTCTTTTGTCGACTCCTCGGGGACGGACTATGTATCTGATGACGCAGGCAACATATGATCCGAGACAACCTCTTCGGGTTCTGACTCAGAGTCAGACAAATGAAATCAGGGCACTCAATGTTTTAAAAATTCTCTAGGCTCTAGTCGGGCGGCGAGGTAGGGACTTGGGATTAATCGGGATTAATCGGAATTAATCGGATTGGAATTTTGATATATAATTTTTAGTTTTATATATAAATATATTATAGTATGTAATTTTAATAAAAAAAAGTTTAGATTTACATATAAATATACATATTTGGCCGGATTTTCTAAGTTTTTCCCGGATTTTTCAAGTTTTTGCCGGAATTTTTGAAAGTCGCTAGAAATCCGTCGGAACTCGCCGGAACCCTACCGGCAGTTCGCCGGAGATTCTGATTTTTGGCCGATTAAGACCGCCTAGGTCCAATTTTGACCGATTATTGACTAATACCTCCGATTAAGTGAAATCGCCAAGGTATACTCTCAATTTGCGATTAATCGACGATTAATCGGCTCTAGGCGCCGATTTTTGCAACACTGAGGGCACTACAGGAAAAGAGGGTCCAGTGGAAGACATCCTATAAGGAAAAGGTACTTTTCCTTAGATGATGCAAATCAAAAGATAAAGAACAGATAGATAGAATAGAAAGATCATGCATGTTATATCGGATGCAAACAAAACCCTAGTATTCATTGTACATGAAGGTTCCTAGGTTATAGTCTAGGTCGAGTGATCCACCAAATTCTCTATAACCAATGGCTCTGATACCGATCTGTCACACCCCCGCTTATAGCGAAAACAAGAGGTTATAATGGATGTGATCATCATAACACTTGTTAATTAATAGAGATGCAATAAATGATGAAAGTCAACGTGTCATGACATCACCGAACACAAATGGAGACTTGTGTCGTTATTAGTAAATTCCATGACAAACATAGTCTCTAAACCAACGACGTACACACAGAACTTGTCGGAACATATTCACCCTAGGGCCCGTTCCTGGCCACTGTCAATCCTAACTAGTATTACTAACAGACAAGGGTGCGGGTGTCAACCCAATAGTACTATCAATACTTGTCTGTCGGCTCTAACACCGGAGTTAAATAGTTGTGAATAAAGAAACACATAGACAACTCATGCATGTACCAGATAAATACTTAAAAATAGTAAACACAACAGTTCCAATGATTGTATAAGTTCATAGCATAAAAAGGATGAACATACGTTTGCCCTAATTTATAAATGTTTAAAAAGAAAATAGGGCCCGCGAAACTCAACTTGAATAAAGACGTATAAAATGAACAAGAGAACTTCAACAGATGAGAGCAACCGACGATCAAACACCTATATATAATTATAAGTAAGAACTTTAAACAAGTTCAATGAGAAAATGTACGTTCGGTCGATTTTGGATCGGTTTAGGTTCAACGTGCGACATGCACACAAAATATAAAGTTTATACAACCCAACACACTATATAAGAATAGTATATATATAAACAAACAATAACACCACACCGATTTCATACGTGCAATAGAACATATACAAGATGAAAAGTACATGCACACA
This sequence comes from Flaveria bidentis, assembly GCA_018326385.1. NCBI lineage: Eukaryota > Viridiplantae > Streptophyta > Magnoliopsida > Asterales > Asteraceae > Flaveria > Flaveria bidentis. The sequence goes on along the minus strand of BJCM01066904.1, from coordinate 3,961 downwards.
CTAGTGTCCATTCACAAACCCAATTAACATACACCACAACTCTTGAGATTATGGGATATACGTACACACATATACAATATATATGTTGTCACACACACACATGATTATACCCATACGCGCACACACAATATATATACCATCAAACACACGATTATATACATACACATACACCGTCCCACCCATACATTATATACATACGCGCACACACACACAATATATTTACATATACACACAACACACACACTGCAACACACACACGCACACGCGCACTCCAACACACACACATACACACACTGCAACACACACACACACACACTCCAACACACACACACATACACACATTGCAACACACACACATGCACTGCGACACCATCACACACATATAATACATGTATATATACGCCCACACAACCACCGCACGCCATCGAACATCACTGTAACCCAACCGAATTGAATCAAACTGAGAAGACGACACCTAATGCAACAAAACGATACAAACCGAGATGGAAACCGAGCACGTACCTCCAGCGGTATGTGTTTCGAAAGGCCGTTCGTGAACAACGTAGAGTTCCCAGCGGCTTGGATGGCACGGAAAGGCTATCGATGGCAGTGGCTTGGTCGAAGGCGGCTTCGGTCGCGGATCGGTGGTCACGGCGACAGTGGGGTTTCGCGTGGGGAGGGGTCGACAAGTGAAGAAGGAAAATAAAAAATATATATTATATATAATTTCTCAGTTTACACTTAGAACCCTTAAGTTTCATTTAATTATTCCCTTAACTTTAGTTATATTACCACGTAAACCGTTGACTATAATAATAATAATAATAATAATAATAATAATAATAATAATAATAATAATAATAATAATATTATTATTATTATTATTATTATTATTATTATTATTATTATTATTATTAATAGTAATAACAAAAAATGTTATTATTAATATTATATAATATTAGGGTTAGCACGTAAGGTAGATAAGATTCGATTCGATTCGAAAACGAATTAATTACTAAAAGGAAATTAAATGTACGAGGATAATTAACGAGCTCAAGTCGATTGACGGACCTGTGTGATGGATGTCACATCTGACTATTCTGAAAAAGACTGGAAGAGAATAGAAATTTATTAAAAAGCCATGACAGCCCTTCAAACTATTCTTCCAAACTTTATATACAGAGACTTTAAGAAGTGCAAAATAGCTAAATAGCTATGGGATGCACTAAAGCTGATGTAGAAGGGTTCAATTAAAGCTAAAGAGAACAAGAACGATCTGATTTTATTCGAAATTAGAATCGAAAATACACATATATATTTGAATTCGATTCAGTTTGAAATTTTTTAATTGAATATTGAATTTGTAATTTTCAATCTGATTTTATTCGAAATTAGAATCGAAAATACACATATATATTTTTATATATAATTGTAATATAATTATTGATTTTATATTTTATATAACTGATCTATTTTATATACATATATACTTATCTAATTTATTTCAGTTATGATTTCTTTTTTAATTATTAAGTTTGCCTATATGTTGAATTTGTAGTTATCTGCACACACTAATTTTGATTATGTATTTATGGGTTGCATCCATGATCTCTTGAATCTTGAAAGTTTGAGTATTTTAGTTAATTAACTCATTATATTTTAATTTATAATTTGGATATTTCTTAATTAAATGTTTTGAATCTCACCATATTATTTTTTTTGAACTTTTTATCATTAATTTGAAAAGTTTAACTTTGTACTTTGAACTAAAGCTTAGTACCTTTGAAAATTAAAATTAAAATAAACTTTTTACAGGATTTCTTTTCGAATTCGATTCAGATACAACATTTAAATTTGAATCGGATCAAATTTCAAACATGGTTTCAAATTTGAATTCGAATTTGAGTATGAATTGAATTCAAATCGAATTAAATCTAATTTGAGTATAAATCGAATTTAAATCATGATTCACATAATCAAAATTCTAATAATTCAATTCAATTAATTCAAAAATTCAAAATTTGATTAGTTGAACACTCTTATGATAATTTTAATATATTTTTAATAGAAAAATAAAATTTTAAAAACTTAAGGATCATTTTAGTAAAACGAATCAAAGCATCTTAGTCGAGTTTTAGCATATTATTCACTTTTCTACCAATTACAATCAAGGGTTTCACATCTATTAATATAAGGTTTTTTTTTATAAAACTTCGCTTTAATGTATAAAACCTGAAAAATTTTGATAGTCGGAGGACAAACGGACCCTCGTTAACTCTTTTGTACTCCCTATCTGCGATTTATAATAGGAAGAGTATATAGCTAATGATGGCCACTTGTTCTAAGTTCTTATTATATAATTATAAGATGTATTGGGTGGGCATCTTCGTGCCAACTTTAGGCTAACAAAGAACGCTATATAAACCATGCCACGTGATATTCTATTTTTCATTTATATTATTATATAGGATATAAAGTTGTATATTTCATAATAACATCTTTATCTCAATTTTTATAACTTAACTAAATAAATTCCTATTTCTCTTAAATCATCTTTATGTTTTGTTTCACATCCCACATCTTACCATCCATCTCCATCTCACTTGTAAACACGTATTTTATTATTGTTTTTATTTTTCATCTCTCAATAATATAAGGATTGATAAATTGTAGATCTCTATATTCAAAGAATCAATGTTTAAAAAACTCTAAAGCTTAAAGAAGAAGATCTAATATAAATATAAAATACAATAAATCTCTAAATAATAATGAGCAAGACCCTAATTACCATACAATACACATAGAAGAGCAATCAAATGCTTGCGTATAGCAAGACTCCAGTGACATGTGTACACTAGGCAAGACTTTAGTGACATTACAGTGCATATAGTAGAACAATCAAATGCTTGCAGTAGCAAGACTCAAAGTGACAAACAGATTGTGTATGCAACCTTTATTACGACCTTTATTACATGCATATCATATAGCACATTGACTATGGGCAAACAATGTTTACATAGAAGCACTGGCATCCTTGTATTTTATTTTGATAAGTTATAGAATGCTTAGAAATTACTCTAAGTATGTAAATATACGCATGAATAAGGATCTAAGCATTAGCAACAAGGTCTATGTAGGAACAAGGATATATGCATGAATAATCGCTATCTACGCACGGATAAAAGTTAATTGGGATAAACAATGTATCTACGCCTCAAAAGATACTATATATACTCTATGGATTAGTTTGATTATTTGTTTAAACCACGTATAATTGGATACTTGTATTAGATGTTAATTTTGAATTAAATAAACGCGTTAAGACGCTTTCGCATTAAAACACCAAAGATTTAGTGTAAATTTTCGGTCAGCTAGTGGGAATTTTTTAATAAATATAGATTCCGCCCCCCCTAAAAAAGTTTACTTTCACCCCCGCCCCTTCTAAACTTTGGTTCAAGCTCCGCAACTGATAAGAAAAGCACGTAAAGTGAGGCTAGTTGGTCTTAAGACACGACACAAGTTGATCAAGATAGCCTGTGGGTATTATGTGGCGAGGGAGAAAGAAAGGTCGTATATTTAGTAACAGACGAACACAACTCCCCATTTTTCCTTACAGGATTGGTTAGCATTTAGAGATCGTACGTCCCTACACTATGAGCATAGGTGCGTAACAGATAATCATAAATGTGTTTATTTACAAATATATGCTAACCAATACTGTATATCCTTTTAGCTTGTATAGTCTGTCGAGTTTGAAGATTTGTGAAACCTGATTACTTCAACGCGTCAGCGAGATAATGGTTCCAAATTGTGGGAACTAGTTTTTTGGCTTTCTATATTGGATTTGTCGATCAGGTACCTTAGTGGACCATTAAGCAGGACATGGCGGTCCACTACAGACATAAGAAATGAATATTCTCACTTCATGGCGGACCACTAAGGTCAACCTTGGTGGTTTATG
>BJCM01066900.1:0-22431 GCA_018326385.1 Flaveria bidentis | reverse complement strand
TGTGTAAATTGTAAAATATATATTATAAGTAATTTAATAATAATAATAATAATAATTGTAGCGAAGGATAAAATATAATAATAGAGATAAGAATATTAAAAAAATATTAGAATTAAAGTAATTGATTAATATGATATATTACATCTTTTTATATTGGCTATTTAAAAAAAAAGATAACAAAAGCTTTCTTGTGTGACCATAAAGTCTCTTCAAACCCAATATGAGAAAGACTTGAATAAACTTTTTCTATGTTAAAACACTATCCATCAATGCTACCAAAAAAAATAAAAAATACTTCACCAGAGCTTTGGACACTCATTCTTTCGAGCCGTTTGACCTTTGGTTTTAAAAGCAACCACCGACTTCGTTTCACCCACGCAACACATCTTCACCATTGCGGTCACTCGCCGACCACCAGAAGACTAACAATAACATCGCAGCTGCTACACACGTTTTCTCCAACGAACCACCGGTTTCAGATCTGTTGGATACGACTAAAGTAATCAACAACGACCTTCTAAATTTAATTTGAGTATGTAGATAAGTTAATGCATGTTTAACCCTTAAAAATAAAAGAATGAAATAAAACAAACAAAGAGAAAAACAAAGGAAAAGATATATGATCTGTACCCGTAAGAATGAAATGATGAAACAAAAAAATGAAAGAGAGAGATAGACACTAGGTATTATTCTATTCATGTATATTTTTTAAGCTTATAAAAAAATAATTAAAAACTCTTTTTTGATATCACAACTTTTTTATGTGGCTAGTTCACAACTCAAAGGTTCCATCCATAGCTTTCTATTCTAATTGTTTTTCTTATTCATTATTATTGATTTGTGTTACATTGTTAAATTGTTAAACAAGTAATATACATGGACAAGAATTGTTATGTATCCATCTATTTCTTTTGTGTTATATGGGTATGTGTATATGTATAAAGTATTATCCTAAATATCAAGTCACTATTATATAATCTAAAGAATATTGTGAATATATTTTCATTATAAACATTTAATGACTTTGAAAAGCTATAAATATTATAGTACAAATATTAGAAACTATATGGATGCAGATTATTAAATGAAATATGAAATTATTTAACTTGATTCCTCAAATTTAGAAAACCTTAATAATTTAAGTGAGGGAAATTATGTGAAAAATAAATGAAACGAAATCTTATTGAAATTTAGAAATGATGTAACCAAATATTAAATATACATGAGATCTTACATGTATAAAGTTATAGTGATAATCTCAATAAAAATAAATCATTTTTAGGTTACCACGAACCTTTTTAAGGAACAAGTCTAACATCATTGGATACACTAGTCAAGGTACGGATTCTTACCCCATCCTTTATTGTTATGGTATTCGATTTGATTAAGGAAAACCCTTTGACTTTCACCGTCCGTTGAAATTACTAAACGTCATTAACATTCCTATCTGTTTCAATTGGTCACGTGTTTATTAATATCATGATTTCATCATGTTACCTTGAATTTAGTATTATTTTACATGCGATTGAAAATTATTGAATTGAATTCATTATCACATGTTCTTATGTTATGATATGATTATGTATTTGTTCAGCGTTTGGAAAGAACACATTTGGTATATATTATTGCAGCACTATTTTAGTTTGTTGTATTTCGTTACCCGAGCATGTCCCCACTTATGGGGTGACCACAAGTGTGTCATTGTGGCATCGATGACATGGCACCAACCGTGACGGTGAGTAAAGATCACGGCGTCTCCTTTGATACTTGTAAGGTACATTGGCCATACTATGTTGAGGAGACGTATGGACTGGCCTTAGGAAATATGCATATGATTATGGTGGATGGTTGTTGTGTATGCCCACACTCCATTTCACGTTCGATACATAGAGTCTGCAGCTTTATGTGCATGTTTGTTCTGATATAAGTTATTCGGATCAATGGGTACATCCATATAATACAATTTACTTTATTGACTTGTCTTACTTTGCATCGTATCATTTTATGTTACTTTATCTCTTGATGTTATTGCAGTTATTATTAGTATTTGTGCCTTTATCTGTACTGGGCATTCAGTTCATTCCATAAATATTTGTTTCAACAGGTTCACAGGTTACTCCGGGCGGGGTGAAGAGTGATAAGTTGAGCTCTAGGATTTTTGAACAGAGAAGTATAGCTATTTTTGTAGCACATGCTACTTATCTAGATTTGGTTGATTAAATAATATGTAACGAATACTTTTACCCTAAAGCTATCAAACAATGTTTTGATGTTGTACTCCTAACGTTTCAATCATGGAATTATGTCTTAGTTATGATTACTATGATAGTGATACGTCAGCCCTAATCGGGTGAGGGTGTTACACTACATTTCCTTATCCTTCTAATGACGTGTATGACCAAAATTTAAATGGTCTTGAGGATATCAATTGTAACTAAATAAAGCCCTTGACTCTAGGTGTTAGTGACGAGTCATTCGATCAGTCTAAAAATAATAGGAAAGCCCTAGCTATAGGTGTTAGTGAGGAGTCATTTGTTTAGTCTAAAAAGGAGAAACATAAAAATAAGAAAACATTAAATTCAAAGCTTATAGAAGTTAAGGACCTACTCATGTGGCGGAAATGTTGTTGAGAAACACAATCTTTCTAGTTATACGAATACATGTATGCATAGAGAAGTTGGACAATTAGGGATGAGGAATATATGATGCGAAATATCAAACGGTGTTTTTGCTTTTTGATGAAACTGTTGACATTAAGAAGGTGTGGTTACAACTTCAGCATTCAATATGCGAGATATGTGTTAAGAAGGCAGGAGTGAAATATAGATCATTTTGATGCTATGATTATGTATGTTGTTTTTGATATGATGGATATGTTTTTCTAGATATTATGTTTATGGATGGTTATTTGGATGGGATGGATAGGTTTTTTTGAATGTTTATCGATATTCATGGATATTGATGTTTTTTGGATGTTTATGGATGTTTTGTTGGATCTTATGCTTACAGATGTTTATAAATGTTTTTTGGATGATATGTTTATAGATATTTTTTAGATGTTATATGAATTTAGAGGATGAGATTTAGTTTTTAATTTCCTTTACTAGCATTGGTTATGACTAGCCAGTGGAAGAATTGATAGAATAAAAGACTTAAAATCGGCATTAACCGGCCATCTATACACGCATGAGCTACTGCATGGATGTTCTATACCATGTCATGAGATGATATGTGTTTCACATGATTTATGTACTATTGTACAATCATTTTAAACATAAAAATTGGTTGGAAAGTAGTAATAGATAACCTTGGAAGAAAAGTTGGAAATATTTTTTTAATTGTGATAGGTATACCAAATCAAATGGGTGGGTCGGGGCGAGCAAGGTGTTGGGTCAGGATGAACTCAGGTTAAAATGGGTTCTGTTTATAATGAACCAGTTTTAAAAATAGGTTAAGATGAGTCTGGGTCAAAATAAATGACTCGAGTCAATTCTAAAATTTTGCTAGAATTCTCTGTTTTACAACAAAAATCATTAAAAAATATGTAGGATGCAAATAAAGAAAGTTTCAAACATGGTTGTTGGAATTTTGGACACAAAATAATTATATTTTTATATTTTTATATAAATAGTTATTTATATATTAGTTCAAGTTCTTGTTTTGTAACGAACTATACCGTGTCCAAACTGAAGCTAAGATGAATTAGATATCGATGCTCGAGTTAAGTGGTCAAAATAAAGAAAGTAAACTTAGGTGATTATAGTAGGAAATTGTTGCAATTTCTTGTATAATGTTAATAAAACCATGTATTGATTAACATGAATGTTTTATGTTTTGACTAAGTATTTTAATAAATATTACGAATGTTTATTATGAATCATAATTTTTATTAAAATTGATATTAAACATGTCATTCATAAAATCAGAGTTTTAATTTGGTCTCATAATATATTTTCATAAATGTAAAGTTTTAACATGAGTATATAACTAAACTCATGATGAAATCTCTTTAGATTCAACAAGTTATATAGAAATTTAGAAAGTAGCACTATCTAAATTGTTCTTCATACATCATCATCTTTAACATTTTTCCACATAACATCATAACATATATTTTACATGGTGATCTCTCAGGCCAAGACACTCTCCAGTAGTACATACTGTTTTGGTTGTTGTACTCTGGGAAACAGACGTGTTATCTTGAGTAGAGACGCGAAATATGTTTTGAGGGACCCAACACGATCCTTAGCCACAACCGTCAATCTTTTGTTTTTGTTAATTGTTACAGTTAAGAGGTATGGTTGAAGATTCGAACGCGATGAAGACTCATGTCAAGAATACTATATAAAGACTCGTTGGAGTATATATTAAAAATGGATGTTTGAATTAAGTTTGGTACAAAAATATTGTTTATATTTATATTCTAATTGTATTTGTACACAATATTGTATTACAATATTTCTCGTGACTAACAAAAGTATCATTAGAATTACTATTTTTTAATATAATAATGAACCTATTTCTTATAATGGTTAATCACAACCATCGATGTTGTTTGGCATAACTATTCCCGACCCATTAAACAAATATAAATTAAGATTCTAAAGTAATAATTTATTTTCTTGTGAAGGAACCTGCGTATTCAATTAAAATATATTTCACTATTTGAAAATTGACAGTGATAAGTTGATGTCATATATAGTGATCTAGTCATTTACCTTTATCTATTATCCATCAAACCATGCTTGAAACTTGATACAAAAGTCAAAAGTTACAATCAAGCAAACAGATAGCATACTTCAATTAAATCAAAATCCAAATAAGAACTCTTCTAAAGTTTAGAATATCAATTCAATCCAAGTACATAATCTGTTCGCAATGAACATTCTTAAAAATTGTAAGAAATATAAAGGAACCTACAAAATGTTTTCAAGACACAATCTGCCCACCATTTGTGGGACTAAAGTTTTATTATTTGTTCCTTCAAACTCGAGAGTTCCGGTAAGGTAAACCGTATGGTTACTTAATTCGCAAATACAATTGGTTGTTTTGATCAATGAATCAAAGTTTAAAGTTAAATCCCATCCGTTTCTAATAGCTACCCATAGAGTGGTGAAAGAAGACGTAGGTTAAGAACCCGTTTTCTTTTTCCTAATTTTATATTTACCCATGCTAAACCCATGGGAATAATACTTAACCCATAATAGCTCATGAATTTTTAATTTAGAGACCATATCAACCCAAAAAGGAGTTGAGCCAACAATGCTAGGTCTAGTGATAGGATATATTAAACGTTCTTGAATGGTTAAACAAAGATTCCAACACTCAACATAAACAATTCACATATGTTTTCATGAGGTTCTAAATAAAATGATGACTTTTGCAAGAGGAGTTATAGTTCTAGCATTTTCTAATGCAATTGTAAATAGCTTGAAAAGGCATCAAAAGCTAAAACAAATATTTCCGGAAGCAATAGGTGTGTTAGATGAAACTTTTGTATATGTAGTCATACTTGTTGATTAATAGACTCGTTACAAGAGAAGAAGAAAAGGTGAAGACTTTCAAAATGTTTTAAGAATTTGTGTTTTGATATGATATTTGTGTTCATGTGGGCTATATGAAAAAGTATTGCATCTGAAGTACAAGGTGAAAACAGTGCTGGCTAGTTCATTCACCATATTATAAGGGGTTCATAAAGTTTAAGTATATGACTACTTTGTGTGACGAGTTAGCTAGTTATTAGTTTCAAATGATTAACTTTAAAATTACAAGCAGTATGCTGTATCCATGGATTTTAAATGATTATTGTGTAATTGGATTTTCTATAATGTTTTGTATTTTTGTTTAATTACATTAAAACATTTAACAAAACATATACATTTCACTCAATACAAAATAGCTTATATAAGTAAAATAGTTATTCTGCATAATTATTTAAAGATCCAACTCAAACAACAGTTACTAATTTAATATTTTTAAATAATTTACTAATTCAGCATTTAAGTTGGGTTGAAAGTGAAAAAAAAATAAGCTTGAATATAGCCAAAGTATCTAAACAAGTCCAAATAAATACCAAACTTTGTGTTGGTGAGAGTTGAATTGGTTACGTAAATGATGAAAGTGACCATAATGTAAGTTTGTGTAACATACTGGTTCTAGACTTCCATTGTAGAAATTTATATACTATGATAAGCTAAGGTTAATTAAAAAAAAATTAATTAGTACTTGCAAGATAACATTGTATTACAACAAACAAACATATTCGGTATAGTCGCACTCGTAAGACAAGCATTACCTCTATCCTGTAACATAGGCTACTCCAGTTGAGACCCTCAACTCTAAGGGGCATTTTTTAGGCCTATATAGTATAGCATAACAAAACACTAGTGTCACGGTGCAGACAGCATACAATATATTGGTACAAGACAAACAAGGTGTAAACTATCACTAACATACAAAAGCTTACCATCGCATTTTTTTTCTTTAGATGGCCTCCCTACAAGGTGATTGAAGGCCTGGAGAAAATACAAAGATATTTTCTTTGAAGCAAGCATAATGAGAAGTCAAAATTATCACTAACTTAGAAAAACGCCATAACGTGAATGTGAGGTGTAACCTGTGTCTTGGGTTGGGGCGGCTTGACACATGCTACCTAATGGGTCTACGTAACACTCATTTTTTATGGACTTGGATGCATAGTCACTAAATTTGTGCATATTTAGCGAAAGATAAAACAGTCTTAATTTATTAGGGAAACTGTTATTTAGTCAACTTAATACTACACGCATAATCAAACTACAGATTAACGTTGAAAAAGCAAAAGAAGCTACTTGAGTTCAACAATCCAACCCATTTTGTCATCGGCAAGACCCATCTGCAGTCTTGTCAAACCAGAATAAAGTTGTTGTGAGACTAGTCCTACACCAGTGCTCCCGTAAGTCACTCTGTCATATATGCACATAAACCAAGTCAAGTGATAAAGATTATCAAGTAAGAAAAGCTCACATAACGGGATGTTTATAAACCAGACAACCCATAAAACTGAAAAGGAAAGAAAAAAGGATTTACTTTCTGCCAAGATAAGTTATGCTTCCCACAGGAGATACAACCACAGCGGTTCCAGTACAGAAAACTTCATCAGCATCAAGCAATTCGTCCACTGTTACTGGTTTTTCAAAAACCTACATATACATATACAGGATAATGATATCATTCCAAGGTGGTGTTTGGATTTGTGTGTTGAAAATCGAATCCACATTTATTGGTTTTGAATAACAGATTGTTATCTGATTAGTTGCAAGTCAAACAATCAATTTTAATAAATAACCACCAGCTGCAACAAACCTTATTATCTAAACTTACCTGTATACCCCTTATTAACATAATTCATTCCAATATCAGGGTTTATGTCACCCTCAGACATCACCTCATCTGATTATTGGTCTTATAGCTATATATTCCTTCAAATAGAGTTTTATGTGACCCTCAGACATCCTTATCTAATTATTAAACTGAAGGGCTAAATAGCACCAGTGATTCTCTGAGCCGGTCTGGAGTTCCAACGCCTCGGGAAACTGGTCGAGATAGATGACAGCGCCTTTTTCCCCTCTTCCTTAGCGGAACACTATTTCCAATATCTTAATTCCCAACATCACAAAACCACTTCCTAAACACATCCAAACACCCTAAGATGGGAAGGTGGTTTCTAGAGCATATATGCAATTGAAATTCCTCTCTCAATTCAAGAAGCACATTTAGAAAATAAGACCATGTATCAAGTACCTCGAATCCTTGATCACGAGCCACATCAATAATACTCTTTCTTGTGATACCTGGTAGGATCGTCCCTTTTATGTCGGGGGTAGATATGGTTTTCCCCTATAACACATTTTTGAAAAACAAATATTAGATATATTAAATTATAGTAAATCAACGCATAAGAATGGAGACCACAAAGAGAAAAATATCAATTTCATTTAGAAAAAAAAAAGATGAATGATTAACTTTTGGATATACCTTTACAACAAAAATATTACAAGAGGAGACCTCTTCCAAATACTTTTTGTGTGTACTGTCCAGATACAAAACATCTGAATAGCCTTTGGCTTTTGCTGCACCTTGTGCCTTCAGAACCTGCATGATGTTAATCAAAGATGCCAAACGTTATTTAATTTGATAAGATATTATAATTTTAAAAAATTCAAGGATATGTCAGCAATAGAAATGCTTACTGCAGCATAGTTTCCTATAGTTTTTACACCACCAGTACCTCCAGGGGTTGCTCTATGCATTTCAGTCTCAACTACCAAGTTTATTGGTGATAAACCTTCCTGGCATTAGTGAAGTAAATAACAAATAACTTATTATATATCAAATTATATTTTTACTTTTAACTCAAAACAAATACCAAAAGGGTATTATATTGTTCAACATAGGTCTTAGTGTACCTTCAAGATGACACTTATAAACACCATACCTTGAAATAGTTACCAACAGGAGAAACATAAACGAGAAAAGTATACTCAGGAGCTGGTGCAAGACCAAGTACACTTCCACTTCCCATAAGTAGTGGTCTTATATACAGGGAACCTTTGCCAGGAGGGGGTATCTAATAACAGAAGAAAAAGTAAATGGCATGTGGTATTTAAGTGAGGTTATAAATGAGCTTTATATTTTATATATAATTATGCAGTACCCATCGTTCATTTGCCAGTACAGTAGCTTTAACAGCTTCCAAAAACTGATCAACCGAAGGAGAAGGCATGCACATACGCTCTGCCCCAGCAATCATCCGTTTAGCATTTTCTTCAGGGCGAAACAGTAAAATATTACCATCTTCTTTCCGGTATGCTTTTAGACCTTCAAATAATCCCTATGCAATTACAAGGGTCAAAATCGTAATTTAGTTACGACAGTAGTAGATTTAGTAAACATAAGAACCAACACAAGTAGTCTTTTTCCCCTCCATCTGAGACAGAAAGAAAATTAATAGATGTATAACATTAATTTACAAAAACATCTATAGGACAATAATACTTGACAAAGATGATGACAATTGCAATCAGCTGATCAGTTACAATTTAAAGTTGTGCCTCCTCGGTCCTTTAAAAGATAAAGCAAGACGATGAAAAGTACCTAATTTTTAGCATCCAGCTCCAGTTTGAAAGATAACTAGTAGAGACTACAAAAGATAAACCTTTTTTACACTATTTAACAACATGAGTGCGAGAAAGATATTATAGGGCTAGAACTTTAGCAAGTAAGCATAAAGCACATTCATGCATACATGCAACTTTTCAAAAGAGACGGCTCGGAATTAGTGGTGTAATTATTCATATACGTGCAACTTTCCTTGTCTAACATACCAACATGCTATATAAAGCATACATGATGGTCATTTATACATACAAGTACATATCAGAGTTTCAAGAAATCAAGAACTAACTTGGCCATAATTGAGGACTCCAGCAGATGGATTGATCTCTATGTTCCCAAAAGGCACTAGTTCCCCTTTCGTAAAACCTTCCCCTAGAGCACATTTCATCATGTACATATAATCTGTATGCACAAGCCCGAATCCAAGGTTGTCCCAATTAATGTCAACTTTCTCACTTGGTACACTGCTCATTAAAAAAAACAAATTACCATCATAAAAAGCTCAGAAACACCTATAATCCAAACAGCATCATAATACCAATCTCCTTCACTGTCAATAATTTTGTGGATTTAGCCATAATAACCTCCACAGACTAATTCAATCACTGATCAGAAACAGTGCATGCGTATTTTTCTTTGAGCATACACAAAAACTAACTAAAATTAGAGAAAAATAACTTCAACAAATTAAGAACAGCACCTGAGGGAAGAATCCACATCAATAGCCTTTGCACTAAGAGTGCCGTAAGTAACAGAAGTATTCAACCGCAACTGATTCCGAAGATGCTGCCATTGTATCACATAAACACCAAATCTCAATCAACACACAATTCCAAACTTAAATTGCTACTCTTTAACGCATAGATTTGTGCATAAACTACTTCATCACAGAAACTAACAACGAACACAATCGTTAATCAGATTACGTACGAATCTGATAACATTTTGACGATGAATCGTTAACACTAGTGATAAACGAAAAAGAACAACGATGAAATTACCTTGTTGTTAGGGGGAAGAAGGGAGAAAGGGACCGTGAGGTGCGGATAGCAGCGGAGTTGACCGCCATTGGCGGTGGTTTGACGGAGACTACGGCCGGCGGAGACGGCGGCGACGGCGGCGTTGGAGGACACGGCGGCGGTCTCCATTGTTGTGTGGATTAGGAGACTCTTTCTGCCCCTATTCTAGTGAAGCTTTGAACAATAATACTCTAATGAAGCACGATCACAAGTATTAAATGCAAATTTGCAAACGTTTTGGGAATTATAAATGTGTATTATTATTATTATTATTATTATTATTATTATTATTATTATTATTATGATTATCGCACCCTGTTATAAAAGGTATTCACGATTCAAGATTTTATGGTCCGCTTAATATATTTTTTATAAAAGATTCAACTTTTTACTTAAATTATTAATCTATAAATATTAATAAAATAATATTTTTTTTTGCTATTTGTCATATTTTAAATCATCTTTTTGATACTTGTCATTTTTCTAAGCATCTTTATTTTATTTTCCCTCCAAAAGGGTATTAAAGTAATTTAAACACTTAAACAATTTCTCTCTATTCATAAAAACTAATTTGGTCAATTGATATATTTTTCTCTCTCATCTACATTTTTTTAAAATCAAACTATATTTTTAAAAATAAATTTTATTAAGAAAAATAAAATTCATATATTTTCTAAAACATTAAACCTTTTGAAACAAAATATTTTAAATCATTTATTTTTTAAAATAATTAAAAAAAATTGGATTTTGTAAAAATAGTTTTATTAAATCAACCAAAATAATTAGAAACTTGAGTTTTTAATAAACAAGATTTTTATATATAATAAATTTTTATAATAAAATCTTAAAACAAATATTTAAAAATGAAACTATTTAGATAAGAGATTTAAAAATAGTATAATTGTTTTATCTCTTAAACAAATACGTATATATAATTATATACATATCTTATATTAAAATATCATACTTTAACTTTTTATGTTTATTACGAACTATAATATGTTTAACTAGACTATCTATTTATCTATATATTTATCTGTCTATAACTTATCTATTGTTTATTTACTTGAAATAACTATTCATATGCAATTATAATGATATTTTATCTTCAAACATAGTTTTATAATTTATAAATTTTTATTACTAATTATTTATTATTTTATTTATTCAACTCGTGTAATACACGAGATACTTATTACACGAGATACTAACCTAGTTACTTATATATGTATATCATCTTACAATATTTAAACATTAGGGCTTTTGGATAGATAAAAGTCATCTTGTCACACGATGTAATTACAAGATAGTCCTCTTAATACGTCTAAAATTAAAGAAAATAAGAAAGTATGGGTTGATCTTGTAAGATTAAAAGTAAATATTATAACCTAGTTGAATAGTTACGGTGTAACTTTAAATACTTATGCCTTAAATCAGTTGTACATTATACCTGAAATGTTGTTTGATAAACAGTATCATGTGATAGGAATCGACATCCGTTTTTGTTATATGTAAGATCATTTTATATTTTTAGAATATAATTTGTTTAATAGCTAATAATATTGTACTTAGAAGTCATCAAATGAATCCGTCATGCCTCATGTCATGTTAGTTAGACCTTTGACTTTTTATTTTATACATTTTAAAATTTTCTTATAATGCTTCTTATTTATTCTTTTAAAATTACTTTTTTATTTATTTCGTGATGTATTTTATATAATAAGAAAATATTAGCTAAATAAGAAAAGGGTGGTACTACAATGGTGATTGTCCTCAAGGCCGTGGATGAAGTAATTGTTGGAAATGTTTCCGCCGGTCTCATGAGGAGTAGTTCTTGGAAATGCTTACGCTCTTCCTCTAGTGTCGCCTGCATCGTTGTGTAACATGCTCATGATCGCTTTGATCACTGCCAATTTTTGTTCTAAGGTGATAACATACAAGCATTAAACAAACGGTTGGTAGTAAGGTGGCGCTAAAAAATCATTACATTATATTACAATAATCGTATACCTCTGTGAATGGACTAGACGTGTGAGATATCAAAATGATGGAAATACCGGAAACACCAATAATGACAAAGCAGGGATAGTGAGTGGGCTCAAAATCGTATTTCAACACTCTACTCTAAAGCTAAAGAATCAGGTAGTGCTTTGATCATACTAAATTGTACTCTTTATCTTTGGTAGAAAAAGCTTTGTTGTGAACGTTTTAATCCTAGCAAATTTAGAAAGTATGATTTGGGAGTTGTATTAACTAGGTAAAAGAGACAATTGCATAAAATGTTACACATATATCTTTATAAATACACATTTAACCTCTTGCCTTTTTTTTCAATTGAGGAGCATGCTTCTTATGTACAAAACAATAACCAAAATCGCAAGTTGAGGTGCAGACGTTAAACTGTGAAATAATTAACTTCAACACGTTAATGAAAACACTCATGTTGGGGAGGGTGTTTATTCATAATACTCAAACACAAATGTTAAACTTTCACGTAGTTTTGATGGCTTGTACGTATGTACTTCAATGATTTGTATATTATTAGGTATAGATACGCTTTGAGTTAAATTTACACTGAGATGTATAAAAAATAAACATGTAGCAACTATGTATTTAAAATCTTATAAAATATTATATTTAAATGTAAAGTTTAATAAATCAAGCTCTAATGACTTGTACAAGGGTGCTTGAATCATTATTCACTTATACCAAGTGAACAATGAAAATGGCAAGATGTCAACCACGCATATTATATTATCAAAACAATATGAAACCTCTCACATTAAACTCTATGTGTTAAATTTTATAAAAAGTACTTGATATAGTTGTTAAACGTATGTAACACATCGGTTATTATAGATTCATCAATCACAAGGCCAATTGGAATTGATTAATCGCATTCTCATTTGCCACTGACCAATCAATGTTAATACTTGTTTTTGCTCAAGCAACGGGTGATGTAATTACAACCACTTGGTAAGATGAAGTCATCAATAGAAATTATCACCTCATTAATTGTAACTAGCTTCTTGTTACAAAGAAACTAATCTAACAACTTTTTGTAAAGTTAACAAGAACAACAAATTAACCACTTAAAGTTGGATTAATTTTATTTTTAAATGTATTCTTTCATCTTATGTCATCCACTTCACAATTATATTACATGTGTGATTCAACACCATAAGTTGCAACTAATCAATAGGAATCTCATATTACCCATGCAATAGGAATTGCAATCACAACTGCTCAACATAAATGAACACAACATGCGCAATCCTTAGAAATCACATCATAAATCGCCCTTATGACATCATTAGTGGTAACACGTGCTTTAGCACCATCATTCACAAAGGATCATTAGGATGCTCCTGCTACACGACCAGTCACACACTGTTATGTGGTTTGCGCATCAATAGCAAACATCAGTTGTAACTTGCAACCAATCAACATTAAATTGATACTATCTGAGCTAACCCAAGCTTCAAAAATACGAAGGCGGCTCTTAAGCAGGTCGTAATAATAAGAGAGTGGTGTGTGTTACACATTGTGTGTGTAAGTGAGAATTAGGGTGCTTCGCCTTTAGGGCCCCTGGTTATGTTTACTTTAGCGGAAACAAACTCCTTAATAGGCTTTCACTAATATACCACTTCAAATCTCCTTCCACCTCTTATACGGGAAAAGTTTCCACTAAAGGATTGTTTGGTAGCATATTAATGATTCAAGTAAGAAGGTACTTCTGAACCGGTCAGAGAGAGAGAGTGTGTGTGTTTAGTTCACTTGAAAGTTATTTTTTATGTTCATAAAACCATTAATGGGTAAATTTCAGAAACATGCTGAGTGATTCAGATGCTATCTCTTATTCAGTTATATTTTTTAATGCTCAGCATAAGATTACCAAATAGCCTCTCAATTTGTTTAAATTTTCACATATTGCACTGCTTTAAAGACACATTTTTGAACTTTCATCTTAGTTTCGTTTTGTACACAGTTGTTTCATTGCAAAGTAATTACATAAAAGAATACAAACTAAATTAGATAAAAAATATTAATCATAATTACATATAACTATTTATGTCCATAAGGACCATAAATACTCATATTTCACTTATTTTCTAACAATCCCTTATATAAATAAAAAACATAACATATACACTAATGTAATAATGCAATTCAACTATTAATTATCAGGATAGATAGGTGTTACCCTCCAAAACTTTCCTTTTTGAAACATTATTAGCTTACTAGTTGACAGTAAAGTTGTAAAGTTGATATCCTTGAACTGTCAATTATTCATATAAACAACAATACACACACATAAAAGTATAAAACCCTTTTTTGACTTTGGTCAACTCCTCATAGTTATTAATAAATATCACAAAAGTGCATTGGACATGAAAACAAAAGTGCAATGGACATGAAAACAAAAGTGCAATGGACATGAAAACAAAAGTGCAATGGACATGAAAACAAAAGTGCAATGGACATGAAAAGAAAACAATGACACATAAACAACTCGAACTACATAAGATAAAGACTCGGATAGAATTTGCACGTAACACCCTAAAATGTAACTGAGCAAAACATAAGATAACGTAATATGATTACGGTCTACTAATAAATACAAATGAAAGAACCGAGCCTTAAGGAAAGTTGCACACTTAAAGTTATCTAAAACCATATGACTATATGTAGAAAGAATGGGAGGGTGATGGATGTGCACGAAAAAAAATGTAGATCGACCATTTATTCGTTTGTGTAGATGAAGAGGTTATCAACACACCACAAGTAAAAGAGAAAGAGATTGAAAGAGACAAGTGAGAGTGAGGGTCGAGATATATTGATATTTATGTTTGTTCTTTTGAAAGTGAATAATTGTATTACAAAAATTATGGACCATGATTTTAATTGTAACATCACGTCTTTGATAACGTGAGATGTTACTTTCGTAATAGTCGAAGATAAAATATAATATTAAAATGTTTTCTAATAATAAACACAAAAAACTCATCTAATTGTATTTATAAATATACACGACCCTTCGGTATGAGAAGTAAATACTACATGCCATGGGAAGAGACACTATTACGTGCACGGGACATTATCGGGTGTTTAAATTAAAATATTCGAAAATTTCGGATAATAAGTTGTATTATCCGAATCCGAATCTAAAATTTTGGATTCCGATACGAATATCTAAATTTCAAAAAAATTTATAGTATTTAATATTTTTTATTGGAAAAGCAATAAGATTTTTTATTTAAAAGCTCTTAAAGTGTGTCTCAACCATACTTATAAAACTTCTACAAAAAACTAAACGATTCCACATGTGGATGTATGATGAGTGTTACACAATCTTTTATATTTTTTACATAGTATATATATTTTCTAAAAACACCCCCTTTGAAATATATTTTTTTGAACAATCAATTAATAAAGCCCAGATGCCGTCAATGAGTCATAGATCAAGTGGTCTAGAAGTAGGCATTCCATGACTTTTCAAAGTGGAGGTTATGGGTTGGGAGTTTCACTAGGTTCAATATGTTTCAAGTGGGTCAAGGGTTTTACCACAGTGGGCCTTTGGGTGGTGGGTTTCCCTTAAAATGGTGGGCGAGCCTGGTCACCAGCGCTGTCTGTGTTTGCGGGCGTGGGTGGCCGCCAGTAGACTTACCCAGATGACTAGACTTAAAAATTATTCGTTGGCCGTTCAAAAAAAATAAAACCCAGATACCCTAGTGACAAAAAGACATCTCATACATCTGCGAACACATACGACACTGGAAGCCCAAGACCACTAACCTCTTATTCGGAAATAACCCACCATCTAAAGGCCTACTGCGGTAAAACTCGATCCACCAACAATATTTTATTGTCGATAAGACTCGAATTTACTATCTCTAGTAAAGAAAACCATAAAGCTACCACTAAATCAAATGGTTGGTACCAATGATCCTTAGCTCAACTGGTTAAGGTGAGGTACCCATGTTATGTAAATAAAAGAGTGGTCATGGGTTCAAGTCTCACTCTGAGCAAAATGCTCAGAGTTGAGCCAGAGGATTTTCTCAGTATTGAGTTTTCTCCTGTAGAGGTTGGGGTTGCGGTCCCGGTTGGGAAACGGATAGATGAGCCCGATTAAGATAACACATATCCTCCCAAGCAGGGTCGTACATTTTCCGTTTCAAAAAAAATAATAAAAAATCAAATGGTTGGTGCTTCTTTATAAATATACAAGTCAAAACATTATTAATGAGCATTAAATTGCGTTTGGTTCATCCTTGTCCCTATAAAATTTACCCATAATAGATAAAGAACTTGATATAGTTGGGGTAGGTGAGGTGGATCATGAAGATGAAGATAGGTTGTACATTGTGCATCAAGACTAGTACTTTGTTAAGTACTTTACTTGTTTTGATGTTGCTATCACAACCAGGAAGAGCCGATGTCTACTCATGTTGGGGTGGGTGTCTAAATCAGTGTGTGCTTGTTGTTGACAAGAAACCCCAAGAAAAAGTTCCATGTTATTGGAATTGTTTGGCCAAATGTTTTCCTCAACCGGGTCAATTTTATTCTAGCCCTATCGGACCGACCGCAATCCCGTTGGATTCGACTAGAGTGACCCCTTCACCACCAGCCAGCGAAATCCCGGGATCTTTGAACCCGAGGGATCCTCGTAGACGTGTCGGACGTAAATATGTGTTTGGTCGATTTGGTTTGGGTAGAAAATATTATTGCATCATCGGTTGTTCTTTTCAAAGATGTATGTTGTCGAGCCGAGGTAATATCACTTTTCTTCATCCTTACTTTTATTTCTATTAATTTTTTTGGTCTAAATTTACATATTAAAATCCTTTAACTTGTAAAAAGTATACCGAAGAAAATCACTAAACTACTTTTCATCAACTTGTCTATAAGACTAAAAGAAAGTTAGATTTATCGTACTTTGCTAATAGCCTCTAGTATCATGGTTTCTAATTAGGTATTGTTCCTTAAAAATAACTGAGGGTTGTAATTCAATAATGAATAAGAGTATATATTTACCAATAGAATTACTGTGAGCGAAATTGTTTTAACAAAAAATAAGGGTTTGGTTATTTACACATTTCATAATTATAAATCAACACCCCAAATTCCTACATGTGTCCCATACATGTCGTATAAGGAGTGGGTCGTATAGTGTTATATGTGTTGTATGAGGTTATATGTGTCGTATGAGACTATATGTGTCGTATAACAATTTGACAGCTCACTAATTTTTTTCTCGTAGTTAATGTCGAAATTCGCTATACCCGTCGTATAGGGGGTCGTATGGGCTATATGTGACGTATATCAATCTGACAGCTCCTGAATTTTCCTCTTTTTCAGTGTTTTCGACCTTATACGCTGCGTATGATATCATACGCGGTGTATATGCGAGTGTCAATCTATCCAAATGAATGTCTCTTTATTAGGACTAAAAAATAATAAGCAATCTTATTAATTTTCATGGAACGTGAATAGTACACTGCCGGCCGCTAAATGATTTTTTTATTTGATAGATTCACTCAAAAGCTTAAATTTTAATATATTTTATTATTACAATTAATTTTAACGTATTTTTTATTTTAAAATATGACGTGTTATTGAATTCTTAATATACCATTAACAAGCTTATTTTATATATGTTTTAGCATAAGTTCTTTCGAAACTGACCCTAGTCAATACAAATATATTTTTTTTACAACAAGGTGACATGTTTCAAATTTTTGCAAATATTGTTGAGAAGTAATTGTTTCTATGCATATATTGATACTAATTTTATTTAGAGTTGACACCAGCATGACCAAAACACAAGTCAAATATAATATGTGTTACCACAACGACTTAATTTTTCTTAAATTTTAATACACGTTTACAACTTCCTAACTTCTAGTCGTTTTTACATTAAACCAATGTTTTCAGAACCGTATCGGACGTCGAACCGGACGCCTTACTGGTTTGGTGGTCGAACCGGTTGGACCAGATTTAACTATATTTTAATTATATTTATATATGTAATTAAATATAAGTAATTTATATATGATTTATATATATATATTTTATAGTTATATATAAAATTTAACTATATTTGTATATCAAACACACTAATTTATGGTTTAACACCCCGTTTTTACCCATTAAAATAAAAAAAATAACCAAAAACCGGTCTGAACCGGTCCGGTTTCCCGGTCAGACCAGCGGTTCGGGAAGAACCGGCCGGTTCGACCGTTCAGAAACTATTCACAGCGACCCGGACCGACCACCGGACCAATCCCGGTCGAACCGGTCGGACCGGCCGGTCCGATCCGGTCGCGAAAACACTGCATTAAACTGTATAAACAAGCAAGAAATAGGATTTGAGTGGGACCATATTTGGATTCAATGGAGGGTATTTTTTAAAAAAATATATATTTTTAACAACATGATCAGTGAATTTGTTTTAAAAATATTAATAAAGCTGTATACAGCTATTATACACGAGCAGATAATTAATGAGTCTGTATAAAACAACTATAAATATCACGGCCGAACCTATTATATTTTTAAATGACATGGTTCTAGAATGATACAACTTCCTTATTTTCTAACAAATTATAAAATATAATATATTCTTGACTCAAACATAAAATATTTTATTTATGCTTATAATTTGTTAAAGTAATCCATGACAATAAATATTGAGAAACCATAGGTTTAAGTTTCGTTCTGAGTAAAATGTTTGAAGTTAAGTCAAGAGGTTTCCTCAATAATATATTTTCTCTTAAATGGGTTGAAAGTAATCTTGTTAAGAAACAAATAAGTGTGTGTGATTAATATAACGTATAACATTTTGCCGTCCATAAAAAAATAAATAATTTTTCTGTGATTTGGAATTAATTACCAGTTAATTTATACCTTTGCAGGTAAAACCGATTTGAAGACCTGCCTCGTGAGGTGCAATAATAAATGCAAATAGTAAATGTTTCGGTTGTTAGTATCACTTATGTATTTCCTTCTCTTTAAAGTTTTGATATTTTTTCAATGGAAAATGTGAAAAAGATCAATTAAACAAGAAACGAAGGACAAAATGATATAAATGAACCAAATAAGGTTGAAAAGGGACATGTTAAATGGGGACACATAGGATATATAGGTCTTGATTTAAAGCTATGGGGTAGCATTCTGATAAAAATATTTAATTAATTTATGATCTAATTAGATTAGAAGAAAGGGGAATATTTTTCATTGAATCATACATATAGTAAACAGAAAAATATATAACAACTTAAAGTTGTTGTCTGACTCTTTTACATTCGATATATCACATTTGTACTTACGTTTGAGGTTTTTTATATGTTAGTCTTTAACCTAATAGGCGTTACAACTTCTTACTTTTGTCAAAAAATTATAAAAGGACTAGCTAAATGAACTGTATTATTAGAAAATAAAATCTTCTTTAAAGTCTTTAGACCTTGCTTTTTTAATCTTTAGACCTTGCTTCTCTAAAAAATAAAATGACTAAAAATACTAAAAACTTCATCATCTTCAACTAACTTCATTATTAAATTAAAGATGATATACAACATGGTATTCTTCTCTAAAATATTTAGACCTTGCTTTTTTACATAAACACGTGTTTTCTCTAAATCACCCTCCTCATGTTAATATTTACATACAAAGATGGATTTTTTAATGAGATTAAGAGCATTTATAGTGTGATCTCTACATAATGTGTTTTCTATGGAATGCTTTTGAGTGGTTGTGAGTGAAAAAAAGATAAAATATTATTGTTGATTGGTATATTTGAAGAATCACAATTAAATTTTTATAAACTTTTAAATATTTTTTAACTAGGTTAGTACCCCGTGTATTACAGGGGTGAATAAATAAAATATTAAGTAATTATTAAATGAAAATTAATAAATTATAAAACTATATTGTGATATAATATATGATTAATATTACGTACGATAAAATAAAAATATTATATTTTATTGTTTTTTTTAGTTTTTTTATTTTAAAAAAAAATGGGTTTTAAACAAATTGTTTTTTAAAAAGTGTCATTTTTAGTAATTTATTTATTATAACTTTGAATGTAATTACTTTTGTTCATAAGAATTTTATTTTTAAAAAAGCCACAAGTTTTAAAACATATTATATTTTTTAAAGTTTAAATATTTTTTGAAAAATTTTCTTATTTCCTAAAAGACATTTATTTTTTTTACAAATTGCATTTGTAAAAAGATCTCTTTTTAAAATATATATATATATATATATATGTAATATGAAAATATATGTAATATGAAAAAAATTAAATAATATCATTTGTAGTTAATGTGATATTTATTAGGAGAGAGAAGCGAGAAAATAAAATTTAGTAACTCTAAAATTGTGACAAGTGTCATACAAAAACCTTCTTTTATTAGTATTGATAGAAATGATTGTGAGTGAAAGAAAGAGAAAAACATAATAATAACCATATAAAAATATTATTTAATTGAAAAGTAATGAGTAAAAAAACTCTCGGCGGATGATGTAATAGGTAGCAAATTGAATCACCCAAGTTCAAGAATATTTATTTCAGTCTAAGTTTGAACATCAATCTAATTCGTTTTAGCTTCATTTTTAATTTGTCGGGTTTGTTATAATGCTCTTAAAACAAAAACCCGTTTATAATTATTATATAACTCATATAAAATATAACTAGAATGGTAATTACGCACGTCGGCACGGGTTTTCTTGATACTTCTCGAAAACAATATTTTTAATGAAAAAAACCTTAAATAAGATGTTTTATTATATTATAAGAAGTACATTATAAATATATTTTGGTTGAATAAAAGTTAGCTTAAATAATATTAAATTATTAAGTGTTTCTGAAGAATTTAATAATAAATATAAAACAACTTATCTCTTCTATGACTTGAACTATTTGAATCCTTTTTATTAGATTATATTTAACATGCAAATGAAACCCCATTCATATGCAACTCAAACTTCTTTCAAATACATACCCAAACATTTAAAATATATCACTAGATTATCTGCGTAAATTTTTATCTTTAAAATGTATTTAAACAAAAAAAATATTGTCCAAGTAATAAAAAATAGTTAGAAAACATAAAATCAATTGCAATATGTTATCAAGCTCAAATTTAATTCAAATTCAAATTGTTTGTCTGATTATTTCGAGTTAATTATATTAACCTAAGAAAAAATATATTAAAGAAATCAATACAATGTCATGTCTATACATGTTTTCTTGAAAACAAAAGTCAAAAAGTAAACACCGAATTAAAGTGAACTCACAAGCTCACAACCCTACTTTCTTTTATCGTATTGGAGCTCCTCCCCCTCCCTTCTCTTTAATAAACAGAGGTGATCCTGAAGTCGATGGATCCAAGGACGCAATTGGCCTATTCAAACTTCGTCATCGTACCTAAGAACTTTAAAGAACTAAACAACATGGTGGTATTGAAATTTAAAGAACTTTTGTTGTCAAAATGTAAAACTTCTTCAATCAATTGTGCACACCGACATACAAAATAATATATATATATATATATATATATATATATATATGATTAAAGTTAGTAAATACACATATAATTTTTCCACATGTCATACTTGGTTGCTAGCAAACAAGAACGGAACCGAACATTGGTGGTTTTAAATGTGGTTTTATTGTGTATCTGCGCGGGTTTGGCGGGGCTTTTGTCTTTTGCATTCTATCAGAGCATGTGAAGTCACTAAAATATATCAGAGCATGAAACTAGTTTAGTATCCCGTGTGATACACGGGTTTATAGATAAAAATATTAAATATTTTGTAATAAAAACTATAAAATATTATTTTTAGATAAAATATGATTGAATTATGTAAAAATAAGTACTTCAAATAAAACAACAATAATATCATCTTAGACTTTCTTTTTATAAAATTATTTTTTATTTTGCTTTTTAAAAATAATTCGTGTTAAACCATCCTTATAATACTTAAAAATACTTTTTTAAAACTTTTTGCGTTTAGAAAAGTGTTTAAGAAATTTTTTAGATTTTATATTCTTTTTCAATGTTTGTTTTTTAATAAATACCTATAATTTTTAATTTTATTATATCTATTTCTTATTATGTAAATGTTTAAAATAATATAAATAGTATGTATTATTATTATTTATTAGGAGAGAGATACGATAAATTTAAGATGATGAAGCTTCATATTTTGACAAGTAGCATTTCAAAACCTTCTTTTATATATATATATA